>JAYJMH010070301.1:0-11187 GCA_036873815.1 Phacellophora camtschatica | reverse complement strand
AAGAGGGGGTCTACCAAAAGCGTATATCTATTGTTATTGTCAGATGTTTCTATTGTTCTTTTGCGTACAGAGGGGGGTGGGGGTAAAAAAATTGCCAAATTAGTGCGTACGTAATTTATGGATGGCCCTATATCAAGTATGTTCTTATATAAAAAGAGGGTAATAGTATAAACTGTACTGGCCTGTACTTTTCCAACTATAAAAGCAAAATTGTGCCTTGCCTTGGAGACTGACATGCAATACTATGTTACAGTGTATCGAATATGGTTAGAAGAGCAATAAAGTGTTCATTTCAGTTCGTTCACGCCAAAAAATCATATCAGTAAAACGTAAACAGTGAACTGATGGAGAAAACGGAACTAAATACACCCCCTGTCTCATCAGCTGGTGATAGGTGACAAAGAAAACTGGCTGAACAGCAGGAATTTAAAAACCACCCGAAGCACTTCCCTTAACCATGTTAACAGCTAGTAAAAGAAATATATCTCACAAAGATCGACTCGTAAATTTAAAGCTGCCAACTCTTTAGTACCTCAGAACTCGAGGAGATATGATCATGGCTTTTAGAATACTACATGGTAAGTCAACACTTTTTAGATATCAAAAGAAATGAGTAAAATATCAAAATATTTCCCTTTTTCAGATTCTATAACACACGGTCATGACTTTAAATTATTCAAAAGAAGATGTAGACTCAAAATAAGTAAGAAATTCTTCACGCAAAGAATTGTCAAAAATTGGAGCAAACTGCCTTATTATGTGGTCAATTCAATGTCAGTTATTGATTTTGAAAAGCTAAATGGCAAAGTACAATGTATATTTTCAATTACCATTGATATTTTAGTTGTAGGGATTCATAGACCAATGGCCTGTTTCAACCTTTAATATTAAGTTTTATATTATATTATATTTATTACATTATTACACAAATTGAAATATAGATACACAATTGTTAGCGGCGTGGCCAGCTCTATAAAAGTGGAAGTGGGTATTTAAACATTCTGAATGCGTCTGAAGGTATACCTAATTATTCTTCCAGCGTTTTTACTTAAGAATAAATGCCGATTTGACGAAGGTGGGAGGTGGGCGGGAGCAATACCCTCACCACCCTCCCACCGTGGTCAAGCCGCTGATTCTCCTGAATAACAAACGGACAGATTTTATACGTTGGCAAACAAAACCGAACTTTGTAAAATAAACAATGCCTTATCTTTTTCAAATAATTTCGTTGTTGATGACGCTATTGTTGCTGTTTGAAACGACAATATTTATAATTTGAAGCAAAAAGACACTTCACGGTCTTGCTTTGCCCATTTAAAGAAAATTCATTGCATTTGTCGCTTGCCCCACCACCATAAAAAACTCAATTACAAACTAAATGAACTTGTCTTGGGTGTGGTGAAGTTTTTCTTTAGTTTTACAACTTTTCTCCCGAAAATTTCCTTTTGTGGCTGTTATGTTTTCTACATCTAATGAATTGTTATTGATTAAGGTAGACTAATATTATCGAATTATATTAAAAATGGTAGTTTCTTAAGCTATATCTAACCACAAGCTTTCGAAAGCGATTCATTAAATCCACCTTTTCAATATCAGGCCACCATAACTATTTTAGGCATTCATCAAACATGGAAAAATCTTTGTTCTTGAATTTTATTCTGCCACCAACCAACGTTTAGTTTGATAAAAACTCCACTTTGCTCTTGAGATAATTTTCAACAAAGAAATACGCTTGGAGTAACTTTACGAACAGAGGAGTTTTTTGCAGGCAACCCTGGTGTCTACTGTCTTTGAAAGGATTAGGCTCATTTGCCTTGCTTTTAGTTATCTTTACGAAGATTAAAATTCGGCTTCTTCAGTCGGCGCCATCAAAACTTTCTACAATCTAATCAAATCAGTCAAGGTTTGACGAAAGGGCAGCGAATAGATTAGGGCTTATTTAAAGTAGCCTATGGCTGGCCTGGCTCAATTCTGATGCAAACGCAGATTGGGGAGAGGGGGGGGGGGGGTATCATTATTCTTAGAAAAACGGAGAACAAAGGTTCAAGTAAAAAATTACAATGAACAACTATTGTCGTTACGTTTACTCAATGATTATATCCAATTTTGGAGAAACAATCTTTGGTCGATTTCGCAGCAGAGACGTCAAAAGTGCAATAAAAGGGTGTAACAAGACGGTAATAAGACTCGAGACAAAGAGAGGTGAAGCGTAACTTCAACTCATCATAAAAACTTTTAGAACAACAACCAAAGTTACGGGCAGCCAATAAAAACCAATCCAATACAGAGATTTGCTCAGTTTAAACAATATTGAACTACGGGAACACTATGCAGTATAGATCACAGGAACAGATCTCACGTAATTCGCAAAGAGGAAGAGGAGGAGTCATTATACTTCGATAAACAATTTATTAAATCCAATAAGCAATCAGCTGAGA
The DNA here is from genome assembly GCA_036873815.1 of Phacellophora camtschatica. NCBI lineage: Eukaryota > Metazoa > Cnidaria > Scyphozoa > Semaeostomeae > Ulmaridae > Phacellophora > Phacellophora camtschatica. Next base: position 8,749 of record JAYJMH010070301.1, on the reverse strand, counting down.
CATGTCTTCAGAAATTCCCAAACGTTTGAAGGAAAGAACAGTGCTTAGACGCCAGGGTCACTGTGGAAAGAGATGAGACGAGGACAGCATACAAAACTTTGTCACTAAGAGACAAGTTGAAGGTCGCAGAGAGAAATACAAATGGAAGAGGAAATCGTTGTAAAAAACTCGACATTGCAGCAAGAAGAGCTAACAAGTGAAATCAAAGAGGTTTAGGAAGCAAATACTAATCAGATATATGGAGAAACTGGAATCTCATCGACGACATTTCTGGAAAATAATGGAGCTAGAAGCTCATTAACGATCAAATGACAACGACTAAAATTCCACACTCTAGTGCTCTTGCCATCGAAATCACATAAGCCATGATTGATTGCAAGATCTATAATTCTGATAATATATCTTAAGATTTTAGGATAGGGGTGCTGAGGCTGCTCGCAATTTATCGTATTTTGCCATACTATTTACTATTGTAATCACTACAGTATTTATTGTTGTGGACGTATATTGTGCGTTGTATCTAGAGGAATTTAATATGTATAAATGAATTGAACTGAACTGAATTTCAGGCAGGAAATCATCAGTCTTCCGTAATCCTTCTGAGGTCGCAGAGGAGATTGAATCCATAGTTCCAATCTTCCATGATCATCTACATGATCTTCCATGATCATCTACACCTCATGATCAATTCACTATGAAGATCAATTCACTATGAAAGAGTACAGGAAAGCTAAGGCAAGCCTCAAGTGTGGCAAGAGCTGTGGAGGGGATGGAGTGATGCCACGAGTTCTAAAGTATTTACTTGTTGATGAAATTGTACTCAATTTTACCAACGAAGCTTACAAATCCTGTGAACTTTCCGAATTGTAAAATACACTGGTTAGGGAGGATTAGAGATTCAGAACAAGGACGAGTACGAATATAAGGTTGGAAAATGAACCCCAAAAGGCGATTCAGCAGAAGACATGGCTTTATTTGTAAACCTTATATCCTTGAAAAGCACAACACTTTGACGCTCCATGGGAATAAACTTTTTCACAGGTTCATTCTTTGAATTTTAGTTTACTTAATTTTTTTCCCTTTCGTACTCGTACTATCTCTGGATCTAAACCTCCCTAACTCTGTGTCATTTCACATAGCATGTGACCTCACGAACACTGAGAACTATAGAGGTATCGCTCTCAGCTCGCTTGGTACTATGACTTACAACAGGATGGGGTTCAATCGTCTGTAGCCTGTCCTACGTCCTATGCATGATAGATTTCGCCAGAATTGAACAACAGTTGGACAGATAATAGCACTGAAGAGGATTATAGAGGGAGTCAAGAAACGGAAACTGTCTGTTTTCATTACCTTTAGAAAACTTACCCTACCAAACATTGAGGGAATCTGATTTCACAAACTGGCAAATACGATCATAGAAAGCTACTCCAAGACTCAGACAAAGGTGATATCTCCTGATAGTGAGACGGATCTACTTGAAATTATGACTGGTATTCGTCAGTGAGAAATTGATTACGCTTTGAAGATTGTAATAAACAAATAGAATAAGAGCTAGGCTTCCCATTGACACAGGAAGAGTTGCAGAGTAGAGTACACCCAGTCATTTTCACTGGTCTAGAATTTTTAAGGGGACATCAGCTTGATCTCGGGACACAGCAAAAATAGCAAGAAAGCTGTTAACAGATACGGATAAGGATTGTAGGAAGATCGAGCTCCAACTCAATGCCAAAGACAGAGTTCACGGCGTAACACTGAGATCATGAAACAAAAGTGTATTTGCTTACAAAATATAGACTACTTGTTTTTACAAATAGGTTTGCAATGTTTGTATTTTGCGATTTCTACGTTGGCTACCTGCTCAAAGTCAAAACATGCATTTTCAAATGAGAGTAGCAAAATGCGTATGTAACATAAAAACTCCATAATTTTAAATAATAATATACTTGATTAAACTATGTATTAACTAGGTAGCTCAAAAACTTAGCTAATTTAACTCGTCGTGACAAAAGAAGAGACATATGAGTTGCAGTTTATGCATTTCCGGGGGGATACTTGGTGGGAGTAGAGGGGCAAACTGCCGTTTTCGGCCATCTTATACAGCTTATAATTCTGGAAATAAGCATGGGTTTCAAGAAACATTCTGGAATTAATGTCGTTCATAATGTTACCATTTTGGGAATATGTATTTTTGCTTTAAAAAAATATTTGAACAATGCCCAAATTTAAATCTATGAAAGTGAAAGTGAGAAAAGGTTAGTTCTTTGTTAGTGATGGTATCTAGACTAATGAAATTGGTAAAATTTGCCACCTCAACTTCCCATATGACCATACTGGGAAGAGAAGTACCGCGCTCCAGGATGCTACTACCCTAACAGGACTAACCTCTAGATCTATATGAAATTTGCAGGTTGCCTGAGAAAATTAAGAAACTAACAAAAAATAATTTTATGTTAAGAAACTCGGAATTTTTGTTACTCCAAATGTAAGTCAGTGTTATAATTTCTATCATTTAACAAAATATTTATGAAGGTGAAGATGATGTCCAGAAATTGCAAAAATGTCAACCTTCTATAAAATTATAAAAGATGTGATTAAAAATTCTTCGTGAATAGTTTGAGATCTTTATACTGAAAACGTGTTTTGAATGCTGAAAACAACTTTCAATCAAATACAGGATGATTACCTCCATGAAGAAATTAACCCAAAATTACGAAATTTTTCTAAAAAGATTGGAACCAATCCGGAGCCAAGTTCTAGTTAGAAAATTAGTATATTAGACAAATTCCAATTGCAAAGCAAGGAATGATGCTTGAAAGACGGTTAAGCCAATGCTAAAAAACATTTGCTTCTAGATTAATCCTGTTAAATTTAATGGAGTCGATAACATCAAGGCAACGATGCTCGATTAAATGCTTTGATTTTCAAAGAAATCACGGCCTGGATAAAAACAAAATTTTTAAGTGATCAAACATCGAAAGTAAATGACAAAGATTTCTAGTGTTATTATTGTGCTACACATATTTGGAATCTCTGTGCTAGTGCCCGGGCAACTTGTACTAAATTTTACCGATAGATTTTTCTCGATTAAAAAAATTAAATGTGGCCTAGTTGAAGGCGTTTTTTAATTTCCAGAAAATTAGAGAAAACAATGTTTTCTGTCTTTGTTGTTATACCAACATCCTACAACAACATTCGAAAAACCATTCTGTAAATACTTCTTAATTAGCCATGAGTGGATGGTCTTAATGACCACGTGATTACTTAGCGCCACAATGCAATCTCAACTTTCTATCCACCGCAAGGAACATAAGATCCTCTATTACGAGGCTCCCTACTTTACTCAATTTCAATAATAAAAGCCCCCTCTGCTCTGTTACAAATTACAAAGTCCTCTCTACTAAAATACCCCCTAAAGGCCCTTTCAAATAATAACTCTGTAGAAGAAATACATCCGGTATCTTCTATTTAGTATTTCATTTACGTAAAACATGTTTTTATGGCTACATGTAAAAATTCTTTCAAGTCGTTAGGTATGCTGTTGTCAGTTATGTTTTGTTTAGACTGTGTGAACAACATGCATTGTGAAAAGGAGAAAGTAAAACGTCGAATGTTAAAATAACGAGATAAAACAAAGCGCAACGAAATTACCGAAATAATAGCAAACTATTGACAGCAGCGACAACAGTAAGGAATAGTTTATTAAACGACAACAATTCTAATGGGATTTTTAAGAATTTGCATCCAGTCAAATAAAAATAAATACAGAAAGTAAAACTTTCTTGTCATTTATTGTGACGTTAGGTTAACGTTAGCCTGACTTTCACTTTTCGTGAAATAATCTTGCGAACGAATCTTTCCTTTAACAGAATCTTTCTCTTGCTGTTGAAAACAAGAAGTTTGCAGCGGAAATTGTTGAGAATCGAGTGAAGTTCCAAAAATATATTTCAATTTCAATATAAATTTCAATAAACAATAACATGCTACAACTACTGGGAGCGTTGTCAAAACAGCAGATTCTAGTGAAAGCAAATACACGATTACAACATGCAGACAAACGAATGAATTTATAAAGAATATTTTCTTATTTTGGTTGGCTTCTGCGACCAAAAACTGCATTAAAGTACATTATCTTTCAAAATCCATAAAATCTGGCTTGTAGCGTTGATATTTGAAAATGACACAATCACCTATTTCTGATATAAAAAAATATGATTTCTGAGATATCTCGCGCGAAACTATGATACCATTACAGTAAACAATGACCACACAAATGAAATTTACAGTGACTCTGCATGAAATATAATCGCATTCCTGTAGCCGCGATTCCTTCTTATAAAAAATATCAGCACATTTTTTCGAAACAAAAATCCTTGCGGATATCAACTATGCCTTCTAATATTTAAACATAAATTTCACAATATCTTCTATCATAGATAATACTTCTGCGTATCTACGCCAGTCAACTATACCCGTTTTGCTTCAGCGTCATAAGTTTGAGAAATACAACAGATGATTTAGAGATTGGAATCACAGACCATTGCATCACATACATTATTATGAATCATATGACTGGCTTTCACTGTTAAGACATCCACAGAAAATTCCGCTGCTGTCAAAAGAAGAAAGCACGTAAAAGCAACTAACCTTAGAAGATCTCCACAGACCAGAATCTGAATCCAAAATACTTCACGTCTAATCAGATGACCTGTAAGAGAAAACGAAGCAAACTGCCTTCAATTTATTTTATTACCATTTATATGAGAATTCGAGACAGCTGGAATCTCGTTTTCAACGACGAAATCAGCTAGGTGTCCAGGTGAAATTGTTTTGACGTTTAGGACGTTTAGCAGGTGTACAAACAACATACATATTCAGCTCTAACATAAAACATAAATATATCTTACTTACGCAAAGAGATTGTCTCCGTTTGTTTAAGAGCATTGCATTAAAAATGCTGCAGAGACAATTAAGAGTCACTACAGCATTGAGGAAATGGGGGTCAGAAGGGTCATTGGTCTGGAGTCCATGGTCACGAAGGACCCATATTTGGTTACTTTTTATAATAAAGAAAGCCTATGTCTTATTTACGCAAAGAGATTGTCTCCATTTGTTTATAGTCGCAAAGTACAATTGGTTTCGCTCAATCATCACTAAGATATTAAAAATTTTGCAAAAAGAACCAGAGTCTCTGCAGCGCCGCCGAGGAGAGAGCGGAGGTCAAGAGGTCACTGTGCCATGGTAATGAGAGTGCCATACTTGGATAGTTTTGAAAACAAAAGTAGCCTATGCCTCATTTGCGCAAAGGGGGTTGTCTCGGTTTGTTTATTAGAAATCCAGCCATTTCTAACCTTTGTGAGAAAAGTAGGAAAGCGTATGTATTTTGCTGCTAGAAGTGTCCTAGATATGCTAAATTTCTACCTTGCAGCGAGCTTTAAAATTGTTGCTACAACCATTAACCCTTTTTGCACATATGATTGAGAGATTTGGTCTGTATTCAGTACCAGGCAAATCTAGGTGCTAAATCTAGGTGTTTGATTAACCCTTTTCAATATCTGATGGAATCTCATCTTCAGTATCTTGCAATACAACACCTGGGATTTGTAAGACCATACTGGGCACCAATAGCACTTTAGCATTGCTGGGCGAGTTGGATTACTTCCAAAATTATTCTGCTACCGGCAATCGTTGACGTATTTTCACAGGCTGCTCACCTCCGAATGCAATAGCTTAGCAAAAAGAGTTTTTATGAAAATGTTGCTTGCCACACCTCAGGATCCAATAGTTGGTTGTCTTGGATTATCTTGCTGTTAAGTAATTTTTGAATGAAATTAGATAATTCAAGGTTTAAAAGCATACTAGCCTCAGTATTTAGGCACCTATTTTACAGAACAATGTTTACAAAATACGAAAGCTACTGGCGGGAGAAAATTTCGTCAATTACCGGTGCCTCTACTATCCATGGTTGTAATAAATTACTGGCCTACAATCTTTTTAAATCCCATTTTTATTGGGAGCAGCACCTACTCCTGTGGATAGAAGCTTGTGTATAGCCATTGTAAGATAAACAAGGTTGAATTGGCTCGAAATTCAATCAATGGTTAGGACTATCAATGTATCTGTGAGGTGAGCTGCAAATATTTTCTTATATCTACAGGCACTTAATACTAAGGTTTTCTCGGATTAGCAGATTTCCTTTCGTTAAAAAGCAAACATTTACCAAAGCATAACACTCGTATGGTTGATGAAAATCGAGTTTGAAATGCATAAATAATTTATCATCGTCATGATCTTTCTGGAAAAATAAAAATGTTTTAGTCATTCCCGCCAACAAGAAGATGACAGCAAGAATGCTAAGTTCATGCCTTCTCTGGGAGGCTTGGCTATAGGCGCCTATTCGCTTATTTGTCTTTTTTACGTAGTAGTCTTTGAAATGAAATGAAATAAAATGTTTATTATTAAAAATTACAATGTTTAATCATCATTAAAAACATGGCATTGAAAAATCTGAAACAACAACAAGAATCTCTGCAGGGCAGAACAGAGCGGAGGGGTCACTCACCCGGCCCATGGCAACGAGGGCTCCATATTTGGATACTTTCTTTTGTCTTATGATTTCGTCACTTCTGAATTTTCTATTTATTGCAGAACAAATTTTATTTTCAGAGAATTTGTAAACTGGGATTTTTTGTGGCATTCTGCACATTAAATTATTATTTTATATGATTTTCGTTGAATTCTATAGATGTTCTTGTGTAAGATAACATATCTCTGAACAAAATATGATGATGTTAGTTCGCTTAGGGTTCATATGTAGTATCCAAATGATTGCTGATTTAAAAGTTAAAGTGCATATATCTTGAGAAAGACAGAAGCGGTATATTAGTGTCCTTGAACACTTTATAACACTAACTCCGAGAAGTGATAAGGGATGCAACGGGAAAGAAGAAGAAAAAATAAGGTTTCCAAAAGAGTGGAAATTTTATCTATTTAGAGAGTGGAAATTTTTGAAGGCAATTGAACATCTAAAAGCAAAATAGTCTCCTGGACATGATAACATCTGCAATGAAATATATATAAATGCAGGGAAAAAATGTTTAAGGTTCATTCTAAAGATATCCAATATCTCATTTGAAAAAGGAATATCTCCAAAAAGATGGAAACAAATTATTGTTAAAACGTTATACGAAAGGAAAAGCAATAGAAGACAACCAGAAAATTGGAAAATTGTTTGGAAAGTTGATACTGAATAGGCAACCAAAAAATAAGGATAATAGGTTCTAAATATGGATAACAGCTCTGAAGCAGCTACTGGTAGAAGAAAAGGGAGGTCTACGCTTGATCATTATTTTTGTTTGCCAAGCTATCATTCACTACTATAAATATATAAAAAATAATATAAAGTTAATATTTCTTGATTTAGAGAAAGCCTTTGATTAAGTGTAGTTCACACTTAAAATCATGATTTGATTAGATTTGCATAGAAGCGGGGAGTTTACCATATCTGGACCGGGCTTTTTTGAGCAGTAGCAGCTATTTATTCACACACTTTCCTCCCAAAAGTTTGAAATTGGCCAAATAGAAATGACTGTCAAACATGTCCTTCAGGGAGGGGCTAAATTAGCCCCCTACAAAATCAATGATGGGAAATAGCTACTGATTTTCAATTAAGATAACACGATCTATATATCAAATGCTAACAATTGGCAAATTGTCAAGGTAATTAAGCCTCTGACGTCATGATGGCGTCATAAAAACGAATTTATGAGGAATTTACACAACTCAAGATGGGTAAAGTTATGAATTTGCAATTTGGACACAATGTTATAGATGGCAATTAGAAGGACACTGAGGCTATCCCACCCCAAAAGCTGGTAGTTTTCAATGTATATATCTTTTCGTGAAATTTTACATGCTTTGACAGAATTGTAGGAAGATTTTCGCGCATGCGCAATGAAAAGTGCAATGCAAACATTCTTTTTGCAAATTTAGAAAAAAATTCAGAACAATGCTCTACATGGCAAAAAATGGAAGTAATGATGACGTCATAAAATTCTAAAAATAACTTTAAATTTCATTTTGAAAATTTCAGAATGTGTACCTGTGTTCCAGTAATATGCTGACAAAGTTTCAAGCTAAAAGCACCTTTTATATGAAATCTACAAAGCAATATATGCATTGACAAGTACTCGCTCAAAAACCAGTTGCAATGACAACTGTAAACATGTAACCATGTAAACAAACACATTCCTAGATAAATATTTAGGAAAAGTCAAAAACTTTTGGAATAACGCTTCTGAGTTGTGTCATAAAATGTAGTAGGTGGGGGCGGGGGGGGGGGCTAATTAAGCTCCCCTCGCAGGCCAAGAAAGGGTTAAAGGAAAATGTCTAAAAAGCATCTATGAACTAAATAGAGAAAGCTCTATAAAAAATAATTCTCCAAATGAGTTAACAAATGTATGGAAGCCCATATGTGCCAGGCAAACTTTATTTTGTGGCATGGCAAACTTTATTTTATGGCATGGCAAACTTCATTTTGTTGCAGGCAAAGTTTATTTTAATGTGTTTCAGAAAAGGTCACTATTGTAGACTGTTCGTGCACAGGGGCGCACATTATGGAGGGCGAGGGGGGCGACTCACCCCCAATATTTTCCAAATTCGGTCCCAAAACCTTCAGAATTCGGTCCCAAAATTATTTGGTCCTTTCTTTTGAGAACAGTTTCGGACCGACTCAGTTTTAGTTTTTCGG
>JAYJMH010070290.1:0-11187 GCA_036873815.1 Phacellophora camtschatica | reverse complement strand
CCTAGAAATTTGTGACTTTCGTTCGATTCTCATTCTGCATTTTATCGCAGCTACATGTAAATTTGCGTTGCTATGTATGCGCTTGTTGACATGGACCTTTTTACCGTCACGCATTGCGTAAAATAGCGGTCCGCCATCTTTAGCGCAATCGTCTATGGCAATTTAGTAAAACTTGCTTTATTTCCCTCTTCTAAGCTGCTTACCTCTACTTCAACTCAGAAGTGGGGTTGCTTAATTTTCAGACGAACTTCAGTACAGTAAATGAATCTTTTTTTTAAATCTTATTTTGAAAGGAAATATTTCTGTTGAATTATAATTGAACATATGAAGACTGTGTGAGTTGTTGGGCTTACAGGAAATATACTTTTCCTTGTCATCCCTCTGTTTTTATCATAACACAATAATAGCGCTTGTTAATGAGCTCGGTTTTGTGTGCGTGCGTCTTGAACGGCATTATTTATCTTCAACTTAAGTTTGAAATTCGTTACTATTCAAATGAACGAAATTTGAATGCTCCAGAGCAAGAATAACAAGATTTTAAAATGTTCACAAATATGGATGGTAGGAATCTAAAATCTAAAAATTGTGTATTCTTTCAGAAAAGTCATCGCGATTCGATCTACAATTTCATGGCGGAAGAGGCTCTTACCTTAGATACGAAAATTTTAGTCTGGCACAAAAAGTGTCCGTTGCCGCATGGGTACGATACACAGGCAAATCATCTAAAGGTGTTTTCCTCACGCTTGCAAATAAGATAAACGACACAACTTATGATATAATCTTGGAAATTCTGGAAACATCCGTGAAGACATATCCTGCTGTAGGGAATCCGATTGCACATCCATTTAGTAAAGACTTAAACGATGGCTATTGGCATCATATAGTGGTGACGTTTGATCCAGCTCTTAATAAAATCGTGATTGATAAGGACCGACAGTGAGTTATTTCATTATAGATACGTACCTCGTTATTTGTTTAATAGTATTTTATCATATATTATTATCATGCATATATACACATATTTACACTAACAGATCTGCTGAGATCTGTGTAGAAAAGTTGTCAGAAGCAAAAAGCACTGCATTACACGCAGCATACTAAAAGGCCTTTGAAATTAATATATCTTCAGAGAGTAAAGATAAACCACTTTGACGTTATCAATACAAGTGCCTTTGTAAACAACTTCACTCGTTAACTCTAAAAATAATTTTGGTTTGAAAAGCTTCAGCGTACTTCACGTAAAGTGTGCTTTATATGTTATATATAGTGTTTTTGCCTCCAACTTTTCTTCACAGCTTTGTAGCTTAATACGTTACCAAATCTTATGTATATGCGTCCATATACTTGGTTATTTGTTTTACGATATTGTTCAATCTGATTTTTAATTAATGATTACATCTACATTTTTTGTTGTTCTCGTTGATCGCTGCTGTTTCTTGTAAAATAATAACAATTAAAATGCTTGTGCATGTGCACATTAAAATCTACAACGTGGTTAAGTGTCTTATTGTATGAACGAAATTCTTCGTTTCAGAATGGCACACCAACAGACTTTGAGGAAAGGAAGCAATGTTTTCAGCCCAAAAGGGGCTTTGATATTAGGCCAGCATATAACATCGACTGGTGCCCTCAAGAAAGGTTCACCTGTGTTTGCTGGGCAGCTAGGACAAGTGGGATTGTGGAATCGAGTCCTTTCTGCTAACGAGAAGCTAGCACTGGTCACAAACTGTTCGACTAATTTGACGGGTAGGTTCATGTTGTTGTGAACTATGACGAAGTACACTATGAGGCAATATCTGGCTGTCATCTGTGAGAATTTCTCCAACCAGCTGATTTAACGTTTACTGCTTATATTAAGCATTGTTTCATCAGAGACACTTTGATCTGTCTCTGCTACTAAATTTAATCTATCTCAATGAAAATTAAGAAGAACAAATCCTCTCCAAATATCAACTAAAATCAGCATCACAACATCACAACATCACAACATCACAACATCACAACATCATATCATCATATCAATCCAAATGTGCATATTTATCATTACTAGCCAGAGTCAAGTAAACATATGGTCGTTGACCAAAGGATGGTCCGTGAGAACACTGAAGCATGTTTTCGGCTGGAGGAATGTCGAAAACATTTCTGGACTTTGCATATTACGTAATCAAAATAGGACACAAAGATACGCATTATGATTTTATTTATTTAGATTTATTTTGTGTCACACAGCTATATATGTAAACGAATAACTGAAGTAATACAAATTGCACTTCGAACATAGTTTTGAACTTTTTACGACATTTCGGGCTAAACTCGTCATCAAGGGCGTAACCTGTTATCTCTTGATAACGGGCTAAGCCCGAAACGTCGTAAAAACGATCATATACTATATATACTATGTTCGGAGTACAATTTGTATTAGTTTATTTGTTTGTTTTTATAAGAATTATTGTATAACACGCACACAAAAGATTGTTCATACATATATAGCTATATGCATATAGGGTACATATAAACTCCGCTTTTCTTGGGTCGTGTCGAATGCAATTTTTCCTAATTTAAATATTGATTCATTTGTGAAATTTTGTTTGCATTACAATGAATACAAATCATGATAAGATTATGAAAATTTGAGCTACAGATTGGCCACATTAATTTGTTTTTTATTTCATTCACATGATGAATTTGTTAACTTTTTAGATACTTTAAGATCTTGGATTCATTTAAGTGCATCGAAAGGGCCTAATGTGACGATTATTGAGCCTGCCACGTGTGGCAGCAATACATGCCCGCCATCAATGACAGGAAAATTCTGCGAAACGGAAATTGGTGAGTTTCATTCATATATATAGCATATAGTTATTTTTAAAAAATTAATGCTCATTATATTTTATATCTCGCACCGGGTAGCTGCGTGACCCAAACAAAAACAAAATTGGGTTTTGTTATGAATTTCAAACAAGGATGTTAGAACAAGGAAGTTGAATACCGTGATGATTCGATTAAGCTCCGGAGGGGGGCTTATTTAAAATAAGACCTTTGATAGGGGGGCTTATTCGAGAGGGAGGCTTATTCAAAGTCATCTTCCGTGAGAGTATTATCTTAAAAAAGCATGAATATATACTATCTGAAAAAGAGTATTATATAAGAAAAGTATTATCTGTTTTGACAAAATGGGGGGGGGGGGTTTATTCGAGAGGGGCCTTATTAAAAAATCCCATTCAAGAGGGGGCGTATTCGAGAGGGGGGCTTATTTGAGAGGAGGGCTTATTTGAGAGGGAGGTTTAATCAGACCAAGCTCGATGTTTTGCATTTTGTAAAACATGAGCTTGCGGTTTCAAACAAGAAAATGCGATTTGGCACTGGAAAGATAGAACACCTTCAACGCAAGCAAATCTTAATGACTGAAATAATAAAATTTAGCTGCCTTTGTTCAGTTTGTGTGAAATCTATTCTTTCAAATCGCAAATCACACTGTCATGTTTGAAACCGCAGTCTTTTGTTTTGCGAAAGTCCTCCCTTGCTTTCAAAGTTAGTCAAAACGTCTTGAATGAAAAGCTATCTATCAAATAATAGAATGTTTGACAAGGTTAATGAACTCCAGAGGTGGTTGTCAGGGGAAATACGGTGTTTTTTGTCCAACCTCGGAGGAGAGTTTTGATGCTACGCGTGTAAATTGCTCGTGGACCTTTTACTCTAAATCTGCTATGGAACACATGTTTCAAAATTCAGTTGTGCGAGAATATACGTGAATACAGTTATGAGTGCCATATTTAATAAATGTCCAGCTTTGTTGAAGCTTAGTATTGTGTCTCCTTTTGAAATTTAAATGCGCGTAGATTTTACGTGTTCGTGCTAACTTCCTTTGTTACCGTTCTGTACCTCACTGCTGTATCATTGTCAATCCCACGTTGCTGCTCTTCGGTTATGACTGAAATTTGCCTTTTTTCTTTGATGCCAAGAGGCATGCTTCCTCCCTCTGCTGGGCCAGTACCTTGCTGGGATACTGAAGGCATTTCTCTCTTTGGTGAAACCTTTTGCTTTGTCACGAGCTTTATTACGAGAGGCCCAAATAGGCCAAGAAGAGTGACAAGTCCGACGGCAACGGGGAAGTTGGCGATGACTGTTATTAGGGTAAAAATGTTGTGATCAAAGGTTTCCACAAAAAGAGAAAGCATGATGAAGATTCCCCACAAAAAGCAGTTTATGTACATAGTTATACCAATGGCTGCTGAGTCATTGACAACTGATGGAAATTTTCGTGTTTTGTAAGCAAATACCGTACATGCACCCATGACAACCAAGCAAGGCCCCATATTCATTATTCCATTTGCAGATTTTCGTTTGCAATAAAGAGCCACCTCACTGTTGTTGTTGATGTTTTTCTTGACCGCCTGTGGCGGGTCTTCAATTATCCACATAACGCCATAAAGCAGTTGCGCGAAAATCAAAGCAACGCATATTATGATCTGAGACCGCGGGCTAATGTACGCAGGCTTTGAAAGCTTTTCTGGGCCTGCAGTAAATTTTCGGTAAATGCGATTTGTTTTTAACAATAGAGGCGCATAACATCCTGTCAGACTGATGCCAATTATACACCATTGTGTCCAGCATGCAAACCTCGAAGGGTATGTTATGAAGGCAAACGGTGACAAGAAGCAGAGGTACAAAGCAATCAAAATGATCATTGATAATTCTCTGTTTGTCGCCTTGACAATTTGCGAATTCCTGTGATACGTGAAGATCACCATAACAAAAGTGTTCATCACAATCCCTGTTGCCGAGGCAACGGTTGTAACCGATTCTCTTCTGAAGCTCATGTACGCCAAAGGAAGGTCCTTACACGAGCCTCGCAATGCCTTCTGGTGAAACCCACACGGTTTACACGTATTATTAAGAACAATCCAATTACGTTCACACGCTCTACACGAAAAGCAATGACACATGTGGTTTTTCTTACTGTAGGTCTTGAATTGACCAGCTTCACACGGTTTAGAACAACTTGATTTTGGAATTTCTTTTTTGACCCAAACAATCTGATCTTCCCCAGCAAATGTTAATTCCGTAACATTAGACATTTCGTTGCTGCGCCAAGTGCCAATCTTGTTGTATGAAATCCCGTCAAAATTCATGATTTCAAATACCCTGTTGTAATAGCCATATTTGTTCAATTTCAATGAATGCTGAAATTCTGGACACGAGCTGCTTCCATTCTTTAAAAAGCGAACGATGTCTTTCTGAACCTGTGTCAGTTTCTTCCCCAAACAATTCATGCTTTTATCAGGGCATCTTAGGGTTAGGCTTTTGCGCAGGCTGCAGGCAATCGAGTCCACTGCATTTAAAACCGGCTCAATTAAAGCGACATTAAGGTTATAACTGCTCTTAGCTAGACTCTCGTTGCCAGAGCATTGAGGTCTGGTATCTCCTGGTATGTTTTTTACAGTACAATTAAATACTTCACTCCAAAATTCTTGAAACCATTCGTAGTTGTTGTTTTTCAATGTGAGGTTCATGAAATAATTTCTGTATTCTACTACATTGGAATACACGTATTGTAACACAAGTGCACCTTTTAGCGCATGCGCTGCTGCGCTCTTCATTGTGTCTTCTTTCCATGCAGTGCTTGACAACCAAGTTAAGGTTTTCACATCCTTGTGTTGTGCCATTTTTAACAATTTTTTTGTATCTTCTGGCAAGGTAAACAATACAACGACAACAGCATTTGGTTCGGCAATCAAATTTTCAAGAGAGTATCTGATTTCCTCTTCTGACGATTTGGCAGGCAAAAAAATGTCCTTAGCAACGCATATCTTGAGAGATCTTGCCTTTTCAATGAAAAGTTTTGCGGCACCATATCCATAATCGCCATCACTGCTCACAATTGAGATAAAGCTCCAATTAAAGTATCTTACGATGTCTATCATTGCGTTAACTTGCAGCATGTCCGATGGCAGGGTTCGAAACAAATTATGGTATGTTTTACGATCGTCAAATATTGCGCTTGTTGCTGCATAGCTTACCATAGCGGTATCAGATCCGACATTCAGCATCGAAGCCAGACGAGTTTCATCAGTCGTCGAAGGCCCTATTATACCCAAATAATTATAATAGCTTTGAAAGACTCGTCTGAACGAGCGCGCAAACGTCCCGATATTATAACATGCATCAGCGATTAAAAACTGTATCTTGTTTCCAAAGAAGAGCTCACTGTTGTTTCTGTTTATGATACTAAGAGCATATCGCATTGCCTCCACTAATATGATTCCTTCGTCGTTTGTAATGATTTTTCCGCAATGGTTTTCAGCACTCATATTTCTGAGGTGAACGCTAAAATAACCGAGAAATACCGGAAAGCTATTGTCGCCCGGAGAGTGATCTGCGATAAAATTAGTCTTCTGTCTCGATGCTCGATCCAGTGCTAAAGTAAAGATGCAAACACGGGATAAGGGAAACCGATGAAACCAATTATCATTACTTGGACCGGTCTTACGTTTCACAGAGACCGGTCTTACGTTTGGCAAAAGAGCCTTTTTTAATTAAGATAGGTTCAGCGGGATGTAATATATGTTTTCTATATAAGAAACTCGCCGGTGAAACTTTTACTAGTGAATGAAAAACTGCCGAGAAACTTTCGAATTTTTTAGTGAAGATTACATAATGCTTAGTGATATTAATGGAGTCAGATGATTAATTCAGTAAAGATTGTGTATACGACTTTTTATCCGGTACAATATATACCCAGTTTTTGTTAATGGTTTTGTTAAAAAGAAACGGCCTTGGCCAGGTTTCTTATGGAAAAGAAACGTTTAATAAACTTGGAACGGGTACGAGTTATCACGAATTCGGGTTCAAACCATCTGTTTGGGCTAATTTAGTATTCAATAATGTAAAATTTCAACTGGCAGACTTTCGAAAATCTGATAAATACATTATGGAAAGAGTGTGTCCAGTTTAAAAAACAGATTTTGCAAAACAACAGATTCAGGTAATACTCTTTTAAACATTTTACAAAGAAACACAAAGAATGTTTTAACGCAGAAGAAAAATGTGTTTTAACGCAGAAGAAAAATGTGAAAAATTTTCTTATTTTAAAAATATTAAAACGTTTTAAGTCATCTTAAAAATATGACTTACAACATTCTGGAATTATTTTATCCAATTGTAGGTTTGTTTATATTTTAGAGTTAGCCAATCACGTCGCACTATTGTGATCACATGTTCAAAAATATGCGAATTGACTTGCTATTTTCATTATGTAAACGAATTTAACTTACGTTCTTCTCTTATGAAGCATTTAATGGATACCAAAAAGAGAAACACCAAAAGAATGATTGAAAACGCCAAATGTCTTCTGATATCCATGCTCCTCCAAAATATAAGGAAACATTTTAAAGAAACTTCAGAACAAGTAGAAAATGTAAAAAAAAACATGTCCTATTTAAAGTTTTGAAAACACAATGAACGCCTAAACGCAAAAAGAAAATATCTTTTTTCTTAGTTTTAAAATAGTAGAAAGTTTTAACTTAGCAAATAGGACAAGTATTGCCTACACTTTGCCCCATCTGCTAATCAAAATTCTCTCTCAGTTTGTATCTATTCAATTTTTGTTTTGTTTAGAACTTAAGAAACTCTCAAAGAAATTTAGTCATTAAATTTCTTAAAAGCTAAAAAATTCAATACTGACACCAAGCACTTATTTGTATGTATCTTTCGACTTATAATTTCAAAGAAACTTACAACTTTGAAAATTCTGTCTTCTGAAAAGCTCTGTCTTCTGTCTTCCTTTTATTTCCAATGACGACCAAACGTTCTTCTGTAAATATTTAAAGCTGTATCAATAAGAGAACAAAGTTACAGGTCTTTCAAAGTTGAACCTATAACAATATTTGTGGATGCTCTATGTCTGTTTAACTGCCAAGAATTCAGAATTCTATACATGGATAGAATTCTACGATAAATTTTTAATACAATTTAGAATTAAATTCAATGAGACCTGCTTTTTCGGGCAGGTGGAATGTATCATGGTCCTATTTTGTTGGACAAGATTCGTATTATATGTGTTAGTTCAAAATGAAATTATAAACGACGAGTCTCTCCTAGTAACAAACTAAATTGTTATATGACGACGGTCTTTAGGAGAAGTAAAGTTTATATTTTATTCCCACGTCAATTTTTCTCATTCCATCTGTCCTACTATCTGTGCTTTATTTTTGTCACAGGGAAACAAAAGGCTGTGACAAGAATACAAACACGGAATGTATGACAGGGGAGTTGAGAAAAACAAAGTGGGAATATAATATAAACTATTTTTCCTAAAGCCCGTGATATGACACTGTAGTAATATTATCAGTATTGCTGCTAAATTTGTTCGCAATAATGTAGCAATCTTGAGAGTTTTCCAGAAAACCCAGGCAAGGGTGGATTGGAATCCTTTTTGTAGCCAATATGTAACAGACTTAAATTTATTTGCTCTCGAAAGACCATATTTATTCATGACAGGATTTTATTTTGTTTTATCTTTGAAGAAATATCAATTAATTAATTTTTTCCAAAGTTTTATGTTAATTTTAAAGCATCAATATATTACTGTTATGTTTTACCTCAACAGACAAAGAGCCCCCAGTTGTCACCTTCTGCCCAAATGTAACAAGAATCGTCTCCCTAAATCGCCAGTCGCCAATTACTTGGAAAGAGCCTGCTTTTACTGATAACAAAGGTGTTGCTTTTATAATAAAGTCTCATCGCCCTGGACAGTACTTGACATGGGGCGATTACGTCGTCACATATACCGCTTCAGATTCCTTTAATAATGTAGCAGTATGTACTTTTGAGCTATTCATTACACGTAAGTTTTTTGGTCTTATTTTTTTTATGTTTCCTTGACATGATGGTCGTTAATGTTTATACAGATTTATATGGATAAAATAGTCCCGACCAACCGAGACTATTTTAATTGCCGAGATCCCAGAATCCTATATTACATTGCCCACATTTCAAAATATTATACAATTTTATTTTTTATCTGAAAGTATCTGAAAGTCTATACATTAAATGTTGTAATGTAAAATGCAATGATAATGAAAAGAATCCTAGCTTTGCTCATGCAATGCTAACTGTGCGATGCTTAGGCTTATCTAGCTAGGTGAGCTAACTGTACAATACACTTGAGTGAAAGTGAATGCCGGATGAAATTACACATTGAATAAAGAAAACATTTAAATTTTAGGTTATGATTGTCCTCTACTCAAACCTCCAAGACGTGGTGCTAAAGCCTGTGGTAGCTGGGAGATGGGAAGATTTTGTGACATAAAATGCTTTCCGGGAACTGCGTTTGCGGTAAGGAGACCGCCATACTATTCATGTGGACGCAGTGGAAAATGGAGTCATGGCCCTCCAGCATATCCGGAAAATCCAAATCTTCTTTTTCCAGCATGTACAAGTAAGACTAATTACATTATTAATTTGAAATTTTGTTTTTGTTAAGGACCGTTCCCCCGGGGCGGGTGTACACCCTAATATGTGGGTACGAGCATGTGCCGCCCATAAGGATGGGTTTGAAAGCAGTAAACTCTCTAAACGTAGGTACGATTTTTAGAACAAATGCTTTAATAAATGGTTAGAAAATATCGGGTATAAAAAGAAAATATTATAAAAAATTGCCCTGAAATGTTGGTTGTTTTTTTGAATGAATCATAACATTAATGTTATGTACACACAAAACTTTGAATATACATTCTTAAATTGCATTAATTAGTATCAAGAAATAAATAAACTGTATATGATTGCCCCATTGGATTTTTTGACATGATTCAAACTCTCTATTTAAGATATACCACCAATAATTTAGATGCCTGCTTTTTTTATTTTTTTAAAGACAATCATCGGATAAAGTAGCTGCAACGATCTGGGCAGTGTGTAAATAACTATCCAATCAAACGGATCAGTTAGTGGACCAGTTTGGAAATTTGAAAAGGGCGCTTTTTCTA
Source organism: Phacellophora camtschatica (assembly GCA_036873815.1). Taxonomy (NCBI): domain Eukaryota; kingdom Metazoa; phylum Cnidaria; class Scyphozoa; order Semaeostomeae; family Ulmaridae; genus Phacellophora; species Phacellophora camtschatica. The sequence goes on along the minus strand of JAYJMH010070290.1, from coordinate 1,201 downwards.
GGCTGGTTGAACAAAGACAGATTTTGTAACAACAGTGAAATTGACACACTGATTTCAAAGCGATTAGCCATTCAGAACAAAGCGAATTCTCTCAAGTGGAAAATCAAAACACGGGTTTGTTTGTTATGATTTTCTGCTTGAGAGAATTCGCTTTATCTTCGATGGCTAGCGCTTTGAAATTGGCGAGTCGATTTCACTATTGTTATAAAATCTGCTCTTGTTGTCTCGTAGAGTAAAACATTTCTCTCGCATGATAATCGAAGAAAGATCTTTTCAAGCACGGCTTTGTTCCAAAATATGAAGACGATATGAACGCTGTATTCCAGAAGCAGATAAATCGTTTCTTCATATAGCGTTTCTTATTATTTGTCGTCCATAATTAAAAAGGGCACTTTTTGTAGCCTGCTTGTCCACATTTCCTTTGTGGTTGTCCGCCATTGATTGATCACATTTAGGGGGCTCGTTTTTGTTTATATGGATATGGTTTTCACCGTTAAAAAGAGGCCTACTGCAGTGACACAAAACTTTTTTGTCAAGACGTGTTCCTTTTTAACAGGTACTTCTCCTTCAATTACGTCTGCAACCAGCCAGGTATCTTACGGTGCATCTTCATGCAGTCAAGATTTCATAAAAACATTCATGGAGGAATTCAAGAAAAAGATCAACTCGATTCAGAGGCATTTCCCAATCTGTGGCGATTCGTGTGACTTCACCCGCGCCAGCATCAAATGCGACGGAGGAGCAAGAAAGCGCAGGAGCGTCGGAGGAGGAAGCATGATCACAGTCACTTTCCCAGTTAACACTACAAACTATGATAATTACACACAAAGCTTGCAAAGTGGATTGAAATCTAAACAATTCAATTTAACAATTTCTGTCAATAATACAACTGTCAACTCGACAGATAACAACGTTAAAACTACTGTTATTACTTCATGTAAAGAAGGAAGCATCCCAATCACGAATTCCAGTCTCTGTGGTAAGTATTTCAACATATTTGATTTTTAAGGGCTATTTGGCATGTAGAGTTGGAGAAAAAACAACAGAACTTAGTATTTATTATTTTTAAATAGGCCTGCTAGCATTCAATACTAAATTTCATTTCATTTCATTTCATTTCATTTCCATTTCATTTCATTTCATTTCATTTCATTTCATTTCATTTCATTTCATTTCATTTCATTTCATTTCATTTCATTTC
>JAYJMH010070279.1:0-11191 GCA_036873815.1 Phacellophora camtschatica | reverse complement strand
CATGCGTGCGGTTTATCGCTCGCATTATCAGCTTCATGCGTGTGCCAATGCGTGCCCGTGCGATCGCACGCATTAAACGACGGAGACTGATCAGTGCCATAGAGGTGAAGGACTGAGTGGAAAGTCTCCCCACTTCAGGGAGACTTGGATGTTTGAGGGAGAAAGGTTTTTGTTAAAAAGTCTGATATGTTTAGAGGCAATTTCTGAGAAAGAGAAGGCAATGGCTTAAAAAACAATTTTCTGTGATTTTTCTCACAAACCCTTTTTCCTATTTCTCCCCATCCTTTTGGCAGCTAGCACCACTATTAGCTGATTTATTCTTGATTATTCACAAAACAGTTGACTTCAAATCTGGATGTGAGAGAGAACAAAACACTTTAAAAAAGGTGGTGAACTTCTTAACATTTTCTTAGTGATATGGGCACATGTCATGTCATTAACAATAACACCAGTATAAATCTGTTTTCACATAGCTTACTTTTTATTTTTCTCAAAAACTACAAAACTAATGTGTCTGAAAAATTAATGTAGACCGTTTTAATGTAGACCGTTGTAGCTCATTACAAATGTTAAAAGTTGTTCAATAAAGCGCAAAGTCGTCAATTCATAAAAATAATCTCCTTAACCCCCAAATTTCAAAATATTTCTAGGCTAAAAAATGTGTCCGAATTTCCCAGACAGCTAATTAAAAATAGCTTTAACAATGTAGATAACTCATAAAATACATATAATTATATTTATTTAATACCTGGAGGAGATTGAGCAGGTCTCGACAAAATTTCTGCAGACAATAAGATTTGAGGAGAAAGCAATTTATCAGATTCCTCACATGATTTTCTGGTGATTTTGTCTCTCTCATTTTGAACCGCTAAAAGAGAAAACAAAACAATTGTATGAACATCAGTTAATAGACAAATTTCAATTTTTAAAATTTCTTGCTTTTTAAATGATTTGGTTGCAGAGAGACCTTCACTTCCCATGTCAATCAGGCACAGACTGTACATATATATTATTGGATTTATTTTTATGTGTGGTTCATATTGTTTTATTTAAGTGTAATGTGTCTTTCTCTAAAAAAAGGTTTAATTGAACAAATTTCATTTCTTTCTTTTATCTGCTCTTTATATCACAATCTGATATAAATATACACATCAAAAGACTTTATTATCATCCCATTCATACAAACATTTAACATTCTAGACATAATAATGCAGGAAAGACCACCTTGATGACAATGATAACCTCTGAAAACTCTATGGTCACACAAAATCTATAATGAGAATGAGAACAAAATTCAAATCTATTTTTGCATTTGTTTTAAATTTGTTTACATTTGTGCAATATTTCTTAGGAATTATTGCAACACCTGACGACTCACTTGACTATTCCGCAGAGGGAATGAGGAAGAAATTCAAATGCTTCCTGTGTTGAAGTATACTTAGCATATAGTGTACATCCTGTGTCTTGTATGTGGTTAATTAAATATTTTTTTGTTGCAAACTTAGACTACTGTGCATTGTTGTCTAAAAATGTAAAATACTACAGTATATAATTTATTTGAAATTAATTATATTATACAAGGTTTCCAAAAAAGGTACTAGAAATTATCAGGGTTAGCTCAAATCAATCATACAATGAGAAGTTAGCTCAAATCAATCCAAAATATGTTTCAAAGCTATTGTTACCTCCAACAGAAATACATTGTTTGTTGATATTGGTGCATTGAGAGTTGAAATATTAATCTTTAAAGTTCAAATAATTTTTTCAAAATAAATTGACAGGGATGATACAAAAAAACGATAAATTTAACAAAATGCTGTTGCTAATATTTTGCCCTGGTTAGCAGAGCTTCTTCGGAGCAAAATGAACCATTCAAATTTGTGTATATTCTTTTAATTCAGTTCATTCTGCTCTGAAGAAGCCTTGTATGCCATAGGGCAAAATATTAGCTATAACATTTTAGTTAAATGTATTGTCTTTTGCGTTATTCATGTCAATTCGTTTCTAATTAATTTAGACATCAAGGAATACATTCTCCACTCAAAACGCATTTACAAAAAAATATCCATCATAAATTAGCATTTATAGTTCCCAAAGGAGTAAATTATTTCTTAATGTATGATTAATCCCAAAGCAAATAATGTTTATGGGTTCTTTTCTGTTACTTCTCCATGGCAGTTCTCTTAGGATATATATGGTTTCTGGTTTCATGGTAATTCTGAGAGCAAGAACACTAAAAGAATTTTAGCAATACTTGTCACACATAATTAATGCACGATGCTAAAAGAATCATTTTGCTAATGATTAACATTGAAAAAAAATGAAATTTGAACTTTTTACAAATGAAAAAAAATGTATATTGGTTACTCATGTTCCAAAGTATGAGGTATCTTGTTTGGTACCATGTCATGATTCAGAAGATTGACACAACACAATATGTTGACAGCTTAGGTCAAAACTTTTGAGATAAATATTTAGACTCTCAATGCACAGATATCAACAAACCAGGTATTTCTTTTCAAATGAACTATCAAGGATTGCTCTAAAAATTATTTCTGTTTCATTTGAGCTAAATTCTCATTGCTAGAGCTGATAAGATATGCTTGTTACCATTTTGGGGACACTCCCAAATTGGAATCTTTGAATGTTGCACAAGGGAGGCACTTTTCCCTTCTCAAAATTGTGCTGCTGCAAATATTTTAGAAGGATAAACAAAAAGAGCATGCTAAATACAAAAGAAAACACTTTGCCAGGGCATATTTACTACATCTGCTGTCAGTTTGCTTTGAGGGGAGAAAATTCCCAAAGTGCACACTAATTTTTGACACCCAAAGTGCACACTAATTTTTGTAAAATCTACTGTTAAAAGAACTGAAGGCTTATTTTCCTCTTGAACAAAGATTGTCATTGTTTTTAAACTATTAATTCAGGATAAAGAGTATTATCTTGTCAACAAAAGTTAATAAAAAGTACAACACATTATCAAAACACCCTTTATATGATCTGGTCAGGCTCGTGCATTATTGAGGTTGTGAAACATTTCATTTTCAAAAAACATTTATTTACCTTCTTTTTTCATGCCAACATAAACACATTTCTTTAATCTGCAGTATCGGCATTGATTTCTTTTGTCTTTTGTTATGGCACAATCTTTGGAAAAACGACAAGAATAGACATGATTTTTTCTGACACTTCTCCTGAAAAACCCTTTGCATCCATCACAGCTCACAGCTCCATAATGTTTTCCTGTTGCACGGTCCCCGCAGATAAGGCAAAGGCTACTATCTTCTTCGCAAAGACCTGCAGAAAAATAAAATTACCTTCACCATCGCTCTGGTGTTAGATTAAAACAAAATAACAATGTTTCACCACCACTGATACGCACATTTTTGATGCAATAACAGATGAAATTAGTAGGGTGGTCGTGTTGTTTCATTACCATGTCTGTAATAGTTATTGCATGCATTTTTTGACAAAAAATAGCTAAAGCAATATCAACAGGCATGATATCATGATAAAACTCAATGAACCAAAATTGTCTAAATCACTAAACTTGTAAAGCAAAAAAGTATCATAAGATAAATATGGCTGGAAGGCCACGCAGCATACGCACCAGTTTCACTTGCCTCTTCGGGGTCTTCCTTTCGACTCATGTTCATTAATAAACTGCAACAAATTTATCTTCTACATTCTCAAACAATCCTTTACTCTTTAAAAATTCTCTGCTGTTCGAAAAGCTATTTAGAACGATGTTTATTCAGCAATGTTTCATAACAGCTCGACAACCACAGCAGACATGAAAGTGGAGAAGCTTGTCATATGGCCTATCGTTATTGTTTAAAGCCCTTCGTTCTAAGAATCTGATTGGCAGACCGGATAACATTTAGCAATTTGATTGGTCAAAACAAAGCTTCTTTTGTTCTCAATAACAAGCAGCGAATATGCTTTCAGTCACATGACATCAAGACGTTGCCGGTGTTTTGGAACCCCCGAACAAAGGAACTTAGAGCCTTAGAACTCAGAATTAAGAACCTTCTCCTGGTTCAGAATAAAGAACCTTCTCCTGGAACCTGGAACAGGGAGATTAAGATCAAAAATTTGAAAACAATAAGATCTTTACCACGTGGAAACAAAGACAGAAAGGGTTCTTTTACGAACTAAACATCTTCTTTACTTGGAAATCCAATAATTTTATAATTGCTTTGCTTTGCCATTAATTAGACTCAAAATTATAATTGCTTTCACTGTCAAAAACATTGTTCTGTGTTAAAAACAGTATTCTGCCGTTTTTTACCATAAATTCTTTTTTTCATGAAATCTTCACTGAATTAATCATCTATAACATCATGTCCACTCCATTAAATGTCATTAAGTGTGATGTAATCTAAGCCAAAAAATTCCAAAGTATCTTAGCCATTTTTCATTCTCTTGGAAAAGTTTCTTAAATTTTCGTGGGTTTCACCGGTGAATTTCTTATAAAGTGGTTTCCTATAATAAAAAAACCGTGCATCATGTCCAAGACGAAACATGAGAAACTCAAAAAAATGGGAAATAGAGCAACCAATTTCGTTTCGATACCATGATCCAAAAACAAACCTAGAGTTAATGGCAATCAAAATGCAATTAAAATTTGTCAATAAAAAATCAATTAACTGAAATGAGAACTTTTACGATACTATTTCAGTTTTAGAATTTAAGTGCAAGAAGCGAAGACACTTGAAATGGGCTTGATGTAATGCACATTCTATTCTAACATTCATAGTCATGAGACTACATCGCAGTCATGTGATTATTTTCAGCAACTTTCTCTGCACCATCAAAACCGCTATGTAATCTCAATGTAAAACTTCAACAAAATATCCTAATCTGAAGATTAAAATGAATCTGTAAAAAAATTGGAGAATAAATCATTCAAACAGGAGAAATGTGCATATGGCAAAGACCCAGCAAGTTATCAAGTGTGCTGGGGTGACATCAGAGTCAGGAATACATCAAGGTTGAATAAAATAAAAGAAAATAATGTGTCACACCTAAACCACGCCTAGTTTCGATTGTTTAACGAAGAAGGTTGATCATTTTTCTGGACTCTGGGCGACAGGCTAGCAATGACCATGAAATTTATGGATTGAATATATTTTGACGTTTTGGTTATTTTCAAATATTAACGTCAAACAAACGTCCATTGATAAGTACAACACAGTAATAGATAATGATGGATGTTAAGTACACAATTATTGAAAACGAAATAATGACTACCTATGTGCCCTGCCTTAGTTTTAAGATTTATTTTTAAAATAAAAACAGTGCTATCGTTTGTATTATGCACACAATTTGTCAATTGTATAAAACCTAGTCAAAATGGAACAATTCTCAAAATATCTTGTTCGCTTGATAAAGTAAACTCGTTGCTAGCAGATTATTGCACGGTTGTTCAGGTATGTATGTCTGATCCTATATCATAGCATATCACTATTTCAACATGTTAAACAGAGAGGATAATTAATGTCCTAACAGGATAAGAGTAAGATAAGAGTAAGATAACAAAATGTTTCAACCCCTGTTTGCAAAGCTGCTGTGGAGGAGCTATAGTTTTGATGATTCTGTTCTTTGAACGTCTAGACTTGCTCCAAGTCTATTTCGTTTCGTTGATCAGTTTCATTGAATCTCGTTAATCAGGCCGGTAATCATTAGTCAGGTCTCTCCTCTGCGAGGTATTTTCCTCCGCAGTTACATATTTTTTGCTTTTTACTAATTACTGGAACGAACTAGACTTGGAGCAAATCGAATCAACGTGAAGCAAAAACAAAATTATCGAAACTAAATCTCCTCCATAAATTGTTTTTTTAAGTAGGTAATTATTTCGGAGTAAACCGATACAAAAGAAAAAACAAACTTCAACCCAAATCTTTTGATACAAATCAAGTCTTGAAGATAGAAATGTTAAATCGATTAGGCCTTCTTGCATTTTGATAAAATAGGCAATAAAATTACAACATCATCCAGTGCACATGCCCCAACCTTTTGTCAAAATTACATAAGTGCCCATTTTTGTCCTTTTTTGGCCATTGATATTCTGGCTAACGCTTATTCGTTTTTCAGTGCTTTACTGTCTCCCTTTTTATTCGTGCAACCAAACTTTTGAAAACGTACCTACGTCATCAGTAATATGATGCAATCTGCAATAACCGAGATTTTTCAGTGCTGATTCGTACGTCTTAAACCCACATCTAATAAAAATCTTTGCGTGTTTTAAATCAAAATATCACTGCGCGACGACATCTAAACCCATTCAACACCATTCCATTAGTCCATCATCCACTATTTTCGTCAAATGACGTAATTTTAACCATGCAGACAAAATATTGCATCATAATTGCCACATTTTCCAAGAAATCAATAAAATGTCGACGCAAGACATTTTCTTTGGTTCCGCATTGACTTTTTGTGTTTGCAGAAACATAAGTCTAAGATCGTACCAAAATAAAAATCTGCACATTTTTTCCATGTTATGAGAATTTATCTAAACACAAAAACATATACAATACTGCTAAAATAGTAAGTTTTGTAAATTACAAAAAGAATTGAGAAAAAGATATTTATCCCAAGCCCAGCACCTTATAAGTTTGTTCACCGCAATTATAAAACTATTTTTGACAGTAAATGGCAAATTTTCCAATGCAAACAGTAAAGAAAATAAAAGTTATAAAATCATACACTTAGTAGGTTGTTTTTTCATAAATGCATGGGTGATGGGAAAACAAAAACCCAAACATAGAAGACGCACATCACGATTGCTAAAACACGTGGTCTTAACTAAATCACAAATTAGACCTCGATAATTGGCTATTTCATGTGCCTTTAGGTGTTACGTTTTAGGTTTTTTTAATGAAACAACATTGCATGGTTATAATATAATAATTATTAAATTACATTTTAGTATGTTCAGGGTAACTATGAAAACATTAAAACATATGAAAACAGTTTATTTCCATTACACATGTCATGTATAGCAAAATAACTTAACCCTTTCACTCGGAGAAGAACCATCTATCTGATAAACAACGTGAAACATCACGTTTTAAATGGCTTTTAACTCATTTCAGAGGATTTAATGCAAGCTTATTTTCTGAACTATATTGATTTGTTTTTGTTACCCCCTGCAAAATTTAATTTACATAGGATTTGCATGTCAATTAAAAACAAATTCAGGGATGAAAGAGTTAGCTGACGTAAAAATATGGTTTATCAAGGAGTCAAAAAGTTTATAGAAGTATGGCAGTGCTCTGGAAATAAACGTAAATTCCATTTGAGGAAATGCCGCATGAAAAGTGGGCATGCACTGCCGAAAATCAGTATATTTTGATTATATGTTTGCTGAAACATTAAGTACAAATTTGTATTGTGGCGATACAAAACTAAAAGATCTACGATACGGACCATCTTCCAACTTTCGTTCTCCTTCGTTTTGAAGTTTCGTTCATTGAACAATTTTCGTCGTCAAGAAGCCGAGAATATTGCCATCGGCCGACTGTGTGATCCCACTGCAAAACAACAGCAAATTAAATGGTAAGTTTATGAAAACTTTCGAGAGGTTTAGATTTAAAACGAGTTCAAGTGCGAACACAAGGTTGGATACTGCATTCTAAAAAGCGATTTTGCAAAAAATTAACCCTTTTATTTTCTATTAATATTTTCTATTATCACAATGTCAAAGGTTCTTTGTGAATTAGACCTTCTTACTGGCGCTATAATCATGCCTATTTTCTCCACTTCTCGTAATCTTCAGCTTGTTTTTTTTCAAAAATACAACCAAAAATAATCAATTTCAAGTTATCTATTTTAAAAGCACACCGTTCTGAAGCCCCACCAGAGCAAAACATTTTCCAAGTTTATTCTTTTAAATTTAAATGCAATTTTTTCCCCTTTCGTGCATGAACTCGTTCTGGATCTATATCCTCTATTTTAATTATAATAGACCTCGAAAAAAATCCTTATGCAGATTTGAGTCTACCCATAATCTGTAGCCTGCGCACAGCCGGTGCACGAAACTCGGAACGATTTTCGAGTTTCGTTCACAGGCTGTACTCAGGCTGATATTCTGCTGACTGGAGACAGTTCTATTCTCAAAAAAAATTATATAAAAATATTATCATCATCATCATCAAAAATGTACACAATTTCATCACTATCATCAAAATGACGATGATGATAATATTTGAAAATTGGAAAAAGAAAATGCAAATATTCCATGATATAAAATATCACAATACAAATAAGCAAGAAAATAACAGCAAAAACAATATAATATATAATACATAATATATAATGAGATATGTATCATAATTTGATTAATGTTCAGATTTATATTTTCAAGTTACTTTTGTAATTTATCTTCAAAGCGTATGTTGTTACTTGTGCTCAAAGGCGTAATAATATTTAGTACGTTGTACTCCCTGATAAACAGAGGCGAATTTTGTAACAATAGTGAAATTGACACACAAAGAGATATCTCTCGAGAACAAAAGAGAATCTCTCAACTAGTAAATAAAAACATCTCCTCCGCAACATGGCTTGTTTTCGTTTTCCACTTGAGAAAGTTTTGCTTTGCTATTAAAGGATAATCGCTTTGAAACTAGTGTGTCCATTTCACTATTATTACAAAATTTATCTCTCTTTTTCCCCCAAATATATATTGAATTTTCATAAAGTAATCCCAGGATTTTTGAAGAACATTTTGCAAAGGTTTCTTGACAAACACTAAAGATTAACAATGCTCTAGATGCAATCAAGATTAAATAATAATGGCCAACCTCACCACAGGTGGGAGAAATAGCCTGAAAGTAAAAATGTTCTAAATTGTAAAACATTTGCAGCAAATGATACTTACTGATGAACTCATGATAGTTTGTTCATGTGGATGCCATGATATATCTCGAACACAAGATTTCTTTGAAAAGGTTAAAGTAATTACGCTCAAAACACTACACCACAGTTTTGGAATAGCTCAAAAATTTGCTCTACAGTAGAACTTCGGAGCCTGGTGCAGTGGTTAGCACTCCAGCCTCTCGCTAGAGCGACAGGGGGGTTAGAATCCAGCCACGTCTCCCAAAGTTCACTCAGCTTTCAATGAGTACCAGCTTGCCGGGGTTTGTGGATGGTTATGTATAACTCGTGTCCCCTGCTAAAAACAAGTAATCTTGAGACTTTTGCAGGCAAGGCACGTTAAATACGATCACTCATTCACCTCACTTATATAATAGCTTCTTGGCTATTTCCTCTTACCCCACTCACTCACTCCTTCCCTCACCCACTTATAGAATATCTTTTCTACACGTTTCTAACGAGTAGAAAAGCATATATAAATAAAATTAAAGTTCTGCTTTCAATGAACATCAAAAATTCAATAGAGCACTAAAAAAAAGAAGTAATAAAAATCAGTAAAAGAAAAGCACAAAACAAAAAATAAAATTAACAGTAAGAAACAGAGCCTAACGCTTGTCTTCAATAAAGTATTTAACAGTTCTCAGAAATTGTCAGAAACAGTTCTCAGAAACATTGAAAATCAATAAAATATGCAAACATTTTTATTGTTATTTGAGAAAAAGATACATGTCCTTTCAATTTAGCAGCTATTCTTCCTGTTATGATATCGTAAACTGAAGAAAAAAATAATAAATAACAGTGTTGAATTGCAGAATGTGATAATTTAGTGATAAAGATAAATTGCTAACCCCAAGCTTAATCATTAATATTCCACGCAGTAAATGGGAGTAAAGAAAAATAAAGAAAAATAAATAATAGTGCTGAATCAAAGAATGTGATAATTTAAAAATGAAGGTCATTTTTTAAGCTTGATCAGTAAAAAGAGGTGAAGAAAAATAAAGAAAAATAAATAATTAAGAAAATCAAAAGAAAAAAGTAATAAAGAAAACTAAAATACACAAACAATTGCTCAACGCTCGGAGAGCTTTTCTAAACAGCTAACGCATACTTTAAATAAATACAGATAAGTCCCCCTAGCTCAGATATTGAAGCAAAACATTAATTTGTTTCAAAGAAAGAAAGTCAATCTGCCTGTGCTTTCAATACAAGAAGATACTGTATTTTCTCTTTCAAGCGCCCTGAACATTTAAAATATTTTTTGTAAATACCCTTGGAGCTAACTTTAGAGGGGCGCTAAATGGGGATTGGGCACTTATAAAAATATATTCAAAAAAATTAAACAGAACTTTCTGTTATATACAAATATTCAATGCACGAAAGTCTTTCAACCAACTGGAACATATTCATCAGTCTCACTGTGTTAATAATTTCGGCCAGAGTGAATATAGCTAGTGGACCACATAGCTAGTTTGCGTACAGAGTCGAGTCTGCATGCAGGCTACCATATGACCTTTTCTGGGGTGAAAAATATTGTCCAAATACCAACCACATCAACTAATATGGAAGTACTTACGGACCACGCTTCCAGTAGCACAGCCAGCATATATGTATTTCTAAAATCAAGAATAAACAGAAACTAAATGAAAACAAAACAAATTTCAAATTTGAAAATAAACACGTTTTTATGAAGAAATTCCTTACACAGAATTTCAGAGCTAAAGACCGTTAATTTTGGCGTTCCGTTAACACGAAACCTGTCTAGCCTTACTAGATTGAGGCCACCCATCTGTACTCATTTTAGTTCACGTATGAAAGCGTATTCATATAAAACCGGTCTCGTATAAACAATCTGGATTGTTTTTAGTACAGTGTCACAATGAGGGTCAGTTTTCTTGTAAAGGAGGTTACAGCCAAATTGACATAAAAGCCAATTGCCCTTTTCGTTGTAGTCTTAACATTTTTTGTTGAGGTCGAGTGAACAGAATGTAGAGGTGAACGTTCTTGGAAACGGTCTCATTTAAACAGACGTAAGTGAACTCAAATGGGTGAGGATCTTTTTGGAGCTTGTCTCGTGTAAACAGAGCCTAAAAACTGCAAAACTGTATCTCTGTCTTGTGACGTGATCTAGTGACTGAATTAACTTGCATATATGTCACATAATTTGTGATCACATATTTTTTGGGATCTTTTTTTTCATGTGAAATTTCATTTAAATGCTTAATATATAAACTTGACATAAGTCCATGTAAAGAAAATAAAATGTACCTACTATCATATAATTCAAAGCAGAAAAATTCTCTCAACAAAG
>JAYJMH010070268.1:0-11192 GCA_036873815.1 Phacellophora camtschatica | reverse complement strand
TAAGCAGTTTATTAATGTCATTATGTACTGAATAATATATATTCTAGAATCTAGGTATTACACTATCATGAGAGTGTTATTTCAATTTGAATATACATTCGTTATATTACGATATATATTCGTTATATTATTTCAAATAATAGGTTACAGTGTTTGATTTAACCGTATGCTCGTGTAAAGATCATCCGTACAGGCAGAAATTAGAGATCAATGTCTAGGGCGTGGTCATAAAATAACTGGGTGTGGTCAAAGTGCCCTTCAAAACTTGTGCCCCCCCCCCCCACTATTCAAATGCTTCCTACGTCTCTGACCATGTGAGTTTTATATTAAGTACATAACGATTTTTTTTCAGGGTGGCAAGTTGTGTACGTCCAAAACAATTTTAATTTTTTTTAGAAATTTCAGATTTTAAAACGGTGGACCACCTTAAAATTGAATGTGGCTGAAAAAGGATAAAAGTTGGCGCCAAAAGGGCACCAAATTCGCGATATCCAGTCCATGTTTTGACATTAGACACGAATGAGGGAAATATTAATTTTCAGTTTTAGAAAAGTAAGCATAGTCGCAGATGCATACTTATATATCTTCTTCATAGATATCTTCCTAAACATTAAGTTTGCCAATCGGACATCTTTGAGTTTGAGAAAATGGTATTTTTTGCCGTTTTGAATCCAAAATGGAGCTAGCTTTTTGTGTCACACGTTTGAGTTGAGTTGATTGGAGGTTTGAGTTGATTAGAAGTTGGAGTTTAATGCTTTTCCCTATCAAAAGACATCACTCATTCTAAATGAAAGCTACAGTATTTGTATGCAATTAATTGACAGCAGAATATAAAAAATGATTACACAATAGTTAACTAAATGAAGCAAGTATCAAGCTTCCACTGCTGCTCAATTCCAATACGAAACTGTCAACCTTTGAGAGATAATTTTGCCTAACACAAATTATACTTAACACATAATGTTTCTACGCATAAAAATCGAAAGATTTTGCTTGAATGTTTTGCGTTCATTAAAAATATTGTTTTGCGTTCTTTTGAAATACAGTAGGTTTTAATACAGTAGGTATCCGCAAAGAAAAAATGTAGTTATAGGAAACTTGAATATTAAAATTTTGAGAAAACAATGGAAAAGATCATTGTTCATTGTTTTTAAACAATAATGCTAAAATTTTATAATGTTTCTTATTTGCGTGTACTTACTGTATTGAAACAATTAAAAATTAAAATAAAATTTTGTTAGAAAAATTGATCAAGTACTGGAAAAGAGCACTGTAGCTAATTAATTAAAGCAAACCCGAATGTTTACAGCAATTTCAGCGAATAGGTTTTTCATCGAAATCGAGTTGAAACTAAATCAAAATGTTTCTTCCTTTTTAAGCTTTAATTCAAGGCAGTGTTTTTCATGACACCCTTTGATTGTGGTCCATCTGGTCCAGTGTTTAGCCTGCACTCACTCGTTATCCTTTCAAGTCTACAACCTCTTTTGGGGTCTCCCCATTTGCCTAAAATAAAACAGAGGACAATGAAAACAAAAATTACTGAACTAAAACAAAGAAAATGCAAAAAAAACCGTAAGAATATTTGTCTTTCAAAACCTAGTACGCCAAAATGACCCTCACAGTTGTTGCTTTAGTGAGCTTTCAGGCCTTCCCACATGGATAGTGCGTCCCTCTTCAACAGTTTGATGGCTTTCCTCATTAAGATATAGATGATTGATATCTATATTCTTTCGAGCAATACTATAACCTAATTCATCCATACTACGTGTGCCAAGGATTTGTCAGCTTACGCCCGCATAAATTTGTCAGCTTACGCCCGCATCAATTGGAGTTAATGACAAGAACAAAGTTACTCTATTGTGTCCCTGTGTTGCTAACAACTTACCACGTTTCAAGATGAAAAACAATGGAAAACGTAGCAAAGAAAATTCCTTTAAAATGTTTTTTCCTTCATTTTGAAAACGAAACTCAACGCTCATCACATGGATACAGTTTTCTTCTGTGTCATTAAAAGTGACTCCTAACATATTTCTATTTTGTATAGCACTTATTGTTTTCCAATTTAACACAGTTCAAATTCATTACTTTTATTGCTACAAATGGCAGTAAATAAAACTTATGTTTTCAAATAACTACAACAGCAGTAAATAAATGGCGAATAATTAAAACTTCCTGTACGTGTTTATTCTAAGAAAATATGACGTTTTAAAATGTTTCTCAACGAGCCATTCGACAATTGAAAAAGTTAAAGTGCCTGTGATAATAAAAATCGATGCCACAACGCTCTTGCCATAGGAATTCAAAAATCAGTATACCTAAATATCTCATCCACATGTTGTTTCCTTTGTAGAGTCCATCTTTTCGGTAAGGGATTAGGCGGAGATTGGTCCAAGTATCCCATGAAGTTCCTGATGAAGTTTTGTCTATGAGCTTTACCCCATTTATGATTTTTTTGTATAAGATTTGCCCACGATACGTCCAGTGACCATGAGATCCGATGCCAGAAAATATAATTGGATGACCATGCGAAGTCATACTCACTGTTTCAGGACCTTCAGCAACTGGAAAAATCAACAGCAATGATTAAACTTTATCGAAGCAGTAATATATTCTGCCACACCCATCCATGGAAAAAATTAAACATAGAATAATCAATATTGAACGCTGTTGACATTGAACGCTGATAAAGTTACTTAAATAGATTTAAAAATAAATCAAACCTCTCTACTAAAATGTATTCATTGAAAGGAAATAGACTGAAAAATTGGTATTCACTAAAACATTTAATTATAGAACAACGTTGTCAAACATTCACATAAAGCACCGGCCGGTCAAACGAATTAAACATTTGATCGAACAACACCCAACATTCATGTTGAGCAAAAAGTTAATCTCGTTTGAAAATCCTGTTGAACATTGTTCAATCGTAATGAATCATGTACACCATTGTTCAACGATGTTTGATTGCAGTCAAAATTGTTCAGGACTGTTCAATCACCTCATTGAGCATTGTTTAAGTTTCCATTGTCATCTCCTCTTTGATCCTTTTCTTGAAGATAGCAAAGATAGGATCACTCCCAAATGGAAAACAACAAAATAATTCAATAATATTTAACTGTTATCGTATCGTCCGAATCTTCACGCACTGGACATTAGCACCTGAAAGAATTTGATGTTGTGGCTGTTGCGTATTCGATTAATCATGAAGGGATGAAAATGCAGCGAGAGTGATTCGATTCCCAAATAGCTAGCCTGCGTACAGCTACAAGAGGGCCAGTTGAGGCTGCACGCAGGCTGCCAATGGCTCAAAGCGAAAATAATCCAGAGCATTGCAAAAAAAAATGCTTTGACTTTCATTTTAAACATTTTAAACCTGTCGAGATGAACGAAAATCACACACAGGCTCTCTTCATCGCAAATCGTGCATACTTTTAACATAAAACACAGGAGCCATCGGGACATAGTGCCAGTGATTCGTAAAATCCGACGTGATAGCGAAATCCTATTCCGAAAAGTAGTATGTTCAAGATTAGAATAACTATGGATATAAAATATACGGCATTGACTATAATAGAAATGTTTCCGAATTTTGAATGTTATTTTAAGAATGAAAAATGTCAGGCAATAAATATCTAACGCAAGAACTTACCGTCTATCTTCTATCTTTTAAAACAATGAACAAATTTTGAGGTAGTAGATATTGTCTATTCCTGTAACTGCTTCAGTATTCATGTAAATTTATATTTATAACTTCATAGTTTATTATCAATTATTCAAAGTTACACATGCAAAAAAGAATTGTTCATCGTAACAACTTACCTATCTGGTAAAACACTTGCACTTCACAAAGTGTCAAGTATCCGGATCCTCGCAGCATAACATATACATATCTTCCATTCTTTATACTGTTGCATATCATGTTTACTGTAGCAGATTTCCCCACTGCCCCGTTATAACTTTTGCAACTAAAAAGAAAAAATGTGGAATTACAATATTTACTTAAATTTACATTTCTCCGCGGATCTATTTATCATCACAAAATATTTGAAATTGTAAGTTATTCTGTCTTATCCTATCCTATCTTAATGTGTTATATTCTATAGTTTCCTATTCTGCCATTTCTTGTCCTGGCGTGCCATTTTAACCAATTCCCATCATAACCAATTCCTATCCTATCCAATGTCAGGCCAGGCCAGGCCAGGCCAGATGAGCAGTGGATATGTTAGAGTGAGCAAATAGTAAGAATTTTCCGACAATAAGACAATTTAAAAACAAACCAGCGCTAATGGTCTAACTTTGCGCCACAGGCACACCCACCTAAGGGGACGGAGGGCATGCGCCCTCAGAAAATTTAGATTGCCTGTGATGGCTCTTTTTAGCCCTGATTTTAAAAATCAAATTGACAGCAAATTTCAAGCAAATCATAAATTACTTTCATACATTTGTTTAGTATAAAGATGCACGAACACTGCTTCCCAGTAAAACATTTTAAAATTAAGGTATCTATAGTTCGGCTGTCCTTCCCAGGTTTAGCTAAAGATTTAAGTTGAAAGTGTGTTTGTACTTGGACAGCCTGTCCAAAATAAAGTTACAACATAATACAAGGATAACAAACACGTTTTTCTTTGGGAAATCGTTTGGTTTAAATTCCTAACTTCAAAAAAGCTGTATCCATATCGTTGATCTAAAATCGTTTTTTACCAACGTTAACTTAAAGAATGCTCGCTCGCAACAGGTTGGTAGACGCTATTGGTAGAAGGACATTCTACAAATGCCGGAAAAGAAGCGGATAAGCACTTTGTAGATTGCATCGTGCTGAAAGAAAATCTGAAAGAAAGAACTGAAAGAAAATCTGCAGATGCCTGGATTCCCTCAAAACAGAAGCTCCCAAGACTTGTATCAGATCTTCCTGTTTCTTTTAATTTTGGATAATTCAATATGAAAGAGCTGTACTCTTCTTTTTAATCAATCAGAATCTAATACATATCCCACTTTGCTGAAAGCTGCTGCACAAATTTCCTAACAAGAACATTTTTCAGAAATTTCCGACAAAGAGCTCATCATCTCGAAACATTCCGACAATAGCCAAGACATGCCATGCAACAGCCATGCAATGCGATACCATCCTATTCCATTATACGGCGACGGCAACGGCAACGGCAACGACAAAGACAAGGACAACGATGATGGCGATAATGATAATATCTCAAACACAAACAAGTTATAAATATAATCCAAGTAAATGCAATAAATTGTAGGTGTCGTGTGGCAATAGTATAAGCATAAATAATGTATATAAAAACGTAAGAAGTATACATATTAGCTTTGAATTCAAATTTACTTAACGTATCGGGCCTGACCCTTCATCAGTAGTTTCCTAATATAGTTCTTACGTTTTTAATTAATCATTTAAGTTAAAAATATGACGATAAAAATAAGAATGCAGATACCGCAAATCCTCCAATAAACCCCCAACCGATAAATTCTCCGGGCAAAACCAAAGAAAGTTCTTAAATCCCTTCTCTTTTAAACATCCATTTATTAACCACTCTTCGAAAAGGTGGGGTTTGTTGGGATCAAAAAGAGTCTATTAGAAATTGGGAATTAATGTTTTTAATTTCTTGTTGCGTGTTTTGGTCGTGTTCTGTATTTATTTCTTAAATTCGTCATTGGTTGTTATTTTTTTAAATCATCAAACTTTCCGAAGGAGAGGAAAGATGGATTTTATTTATTCTCTTTATACAGGCAAATGGAATCAATGCCATGCCATGCATACACTTCACTGAGATGCGGTTTTCTTGGTATTATTTCTATTATACTTCAAAATCATGGGCATAACGGATTCCTCAAGTGATAAGCTTCTAGAAATTATTTTATATGGTGACAATAGACTATCTTTTAAATCTAATACGAAATTTCCAATTATACGTCTAAAATGTTTATACAACTTCTCACGCAAAAAGTTATTATTTTCTTTGTATCAATTTGTTGTTTGTTTGTATCAGTGTATCTTAATTTTAAATCTCTAAATTGTATGGCACTGTTAATCTATGTAAAAGGCTGGTTTACACGGTCACACCCAGTTGTAGTTTGCTAATTTTGTTTTAATGGGCTGTTTTAAAACAACCCTTTACATGTGGGGCAACGTTTGCCTGGGTTTGACCATGTAGATTGGCCTTTGGCAACAGGGTTGCTATGTGTATCATTGATTGTAATTGTAATAGAATCGTTGATTGCATGCTCCATGTGGTATCGTTATTTTGAGGATATAAAAAAAATGAAATCAAAAAAGCTATATAACCTCTATCCAATAAATCCCCCGGGTAAAACCAAAACAAACAAATAAACCTTCTGGGGATTATTAGAGGATTTACTGTAATGACTGGACGAAATTCAATAATAAGATGTTAAATTCTTACAATATAGATACGTTAAAATTTACGCGCAATAATTTTATACTTACATGGGATTGGAATGCGGATTATTACCAACGTTACCAACACGTATATCAAAATTGTTCAGCCTGCCCCAACAGCAATCGCCCCTGTTAGTAACTTTAACGAGTTCAACGGGATAGCTTCGTCCAAGGTCAACTCTCCACCACGCATTACGTTGAGCATGTGTGTGGGTGCAACTATGGCCATTATAATTTGTGTTTCCGTTGCCATCAACGGCACGAGCTGGACTTCCTCCCCAGCCTTGCGAACTTTGCCGTGTTCCTTTACCTCTTGCAAGATTTCCACTCCATTTTGCTAGAAAAAAATATTCGTTCATAAAACTAAAAAAAACTACGGAAAGAGAACAGTAATGATGAATCGCAAAAATAACAGAAAGAGTAGAAATACACAACTGATAGAATTATTTTGGTAGAATATACGCTTTACAGAAAGCAACGGCTTTATAGGGACATTTCATATCGAGTGTACCCAGCCAAACATTTTGGGGAAGTAATACCCAAAATTCCATAACAGGCTTTCTTTTGCTCATACAGCAATAATTTTGGTATCAAATTAAAATTCTTGTAAATCTGAATTTGAATATGGCAATAAAAGTATTCTTTCTCCCAAGTTTAAAAATCATAAGAACGTAATAAGATTTTGGATGTTGATCACGCCCAGGTAGTAATTTCGATTTGACAATTTTCTTTATAAACATTCTTTGGTCATCATAAAACCAATAGGTTCCAACGCTATAAATATTTTAATACAGGTAGGTACTTGTTAGAAATTCAATTTTATCATCTTTCCATACCGAGGCTTGTCCACTATCTTTAAAACATATCACAAATGTAGAATATATTTGTCGGTTGTACAAAGCCATGTATATTGCTACGTAGATCAAGCTTTAGTTGTCTTAAGATTATGAATTCAATCCAGTTTTAACTGAGCTCTCAATTCTAAGGAAGCTTTCTCCGATCTAATATTTGTCAATGCATATGTACGCCCTGTGACCGTAATGTGATTTACAGGTATTAGCGCATCTCATGCATCAATAGTTAGCATGTCCGAATGATTTGAAAAAACGAATGATGGATTTGGTCCACGAGGGTGAAGGAAATTCACTTTCACTGAATTCCTTTCTGGCTCAACTCGAATAGCATATGCAACCCGCCAATATATATTGTATTCTGCCGTTACAGAACCACGAATCAGTCCAATCTCTAGGGTCTCCTGAAATGACTTCGCAAAACATGCTTCTCTTGACTCTTCACCAAAGCTATATTAAGAAACGCTCAAGGTGAATTTAGAGATAGGTATGAAGCTGTGCAATTTTTGAGTTCCTGCAATCGTTCTTGCGCTTTTATACCTTTGCTTATTCAACTGTTTTCGGCAATTGCTGGATATTTTTTCTCTGATTTTTACAAGATTGGGATATTTTGTTTCTTGTTCTCTTGTAACAACTCGAAGATCTTTAACTCGTTTTATTTTATGTTCTTTAAATGGATCACAACAGTACTTTTTGTTATTCATGACAGCACTGGCAGATGGCACAGAGTTTGCCATATCGACAATCAAAATAGAACGACGTTCCAATGTAGTTTTAAAATTGCGACTTACACGGTGTTGTGATTTTTCTAATTTAAATGAAACCTTCCACCGATCATCTTTCACATTTCACTTTAGAGGAATTTCCTCTATGTTTGAATTACTGGACCAAATTACTTAGAGCAGAGATCTTGGCATAATGGCTGTTAATGTGAAAGATAGAGAAATTTTCACTTTCCACAAATGCATATGGCTTTGCACAAATGACAATTATATTCTACATTAGTGATATGTTTTAAATATAGTCAACAAGCCTCAGTATGGAAAAATGATAAAATTGAATTTTTAACAAGTACCTACCTGTATTAAAATATTTATAACTGTAACTTTCGTACACTTGATATGGAATATCCATATACTGACGTATATAAAAACGCTTTAACAATTCAAATAATGTATCAAATATCTTCAATAATATATTTTCAATAAACAAAAAAAAAATGAATATTTTAAAAATTGCTGCAAATAATGTCAGTCGGCGCAGTAGACAAGATTTACCCAACAAAAACATGTCATTATGTAAAAAAACCATGAAAAATAGTGGCAAATAGCCAAAGACCCTAACAGCCCTAAAGAATGGAAACCTGCAACTATTAAGCAAATGACTTTTTGTGCAAATGCAAAATACTGTAGCACGATTGGTAATGATTTAAACAACAACAAAATATTGTAGCAATACTGTTTCAAACATGATTGGTAATGACTCAAACAACCCGAAAAACTTAATGGAAACCAAACTATTTTTAGAGCTGTTTGTCTTTTTAATTTTTTTACAACGACCGAAACGACTCAAGCGGCTTGTAATACTTTGTTGCGTAAACTGCATTGACTGGGCCTAATTAAAAAAGTGGCCGCCATTTCAAGCAATGTAGTGCAACACTGATTGAACGTCTATCTCTTCATTTACAACATTATTATATTGATTATATGACAGGAGAGGACAGGAGAGGACAGGACAGGACAGGACAGGACAGGACAGGACAGGACAGGACAGGACTTGGTGGTAATTTTGGCAAAAGTAATAGACACTAATAAAGAAAGAAACAATGTTTAGAAAATCCTTATCAGGGCTGAAGAATAAAAAAATTCCTTTTTTGGTCTACACTACTATCGGGTGTCCCAGAAATATGTAACAGGTAACAGGTTTGACTAATAGCCAACTTTAAAATGAAAATCTGGCTTGTTGGTATTAATCATTTGAGAATTGAGATGGTAACATTTAAAGTTCAAATTTGCCTTCCACTCAAAACCAGAGGTTATAATTTTGGCCTACGCTCATAAAGGATCTTGTTGTAGGATTTTCTGAATCACGGCGGTGTTCCAGATAATAAATTTTGTTTTTGAAAACACTTCTGAACAGGGGTTTCAAAAAGAATTTTGAAAATCAGTTGTCCACGACTAAATTTTTTAAAAACTAAAATGGCTGTTTCATTCCGGTAGCTTTTTGGTAAAAATGCTGCAAAAAGAGAAAACACTTCATAGTGACTGCATCCATAAATAAGCTTTTAATTTCCAGTTTTCGGATTTCATTTTAAAGCTGCTATTGCTTGCATTATATCTTTCTCTCATATCAGTGATATATTACCCTATATACATTTTTGGATTGAGTTGACAAAGACATTTCAAATATTATGTTTTTAATTTCATAAAATTAGCGAAAATTCTATGTTGTCATCAGTGGTTGTTACATGACATGATTTGTTTTTTCCAGTGTGACATGACTTGTTTAGTTTAGGCAAATTTAAACTTTAGTGATTAATATCTCAACTCTCGATGCACAAATATCAACAGACTAGGCATCAATATTTAGTTGGCTACCGAGAAATATTTTAAAAATTGCTTCGAATAAATTTGAGTTGAACTCGCAGCGTTAGCCTTAATAAAAGTCGTCACCTTCTTTTTGGGACACCCGGTAGAAATTTCCAAAATGTTTCTACGGACTAAAGAAAATAACTTATGTCACAACCAGCCTTCACAAAATTTTAGATAAAAAATATTTAATCAATATCGCCGCAGATAGGTTATAGAATGGAAAAAATAAATTGAAACTTTTTGATAACTTTATGGAAAAATTTATTTTGCATCATAAAGAAAAAAATTACCTTTTTTTATGAAAGTTCCATGTTGGGCGTTCCAATGATACACTCCACCAAAATCGTGAGCACCAATGTACATCTTTGATGGTCTATTGTTAACTAGTCGAACAGTCACATGTTCCCAATCAGCGACATGATTTCCCATCGAGGTACATCCTCCAAAACAATGATTGATGGCAGCGCCACCAATGCAAACATTTTTTCCACGATTGTATGGATAAAATGCCCAGTAGATAAAATCTCTTACATTATTTTGGCCACTTTTGAACTCTCTATACAGCGTAATAATGGGTACATATCTAAATGAATAAATGAATGAAAAAAAAAATGAATGAATAAAGAAATCAAATAAATGAATGAAAAATAATAAATAAATGAATAGATGAATAAATAAATAGATTAATAAATAAATGAATAAATAATTGAATAAATAAATAACTGAATACATCAATAAAGTTGGAAAATAAACCCCCTGCGCCAAGCGCAGAAACCCATAGCTTACAAGAATAGCAAGTGTATGTGCCTAAAACTGAAAGGCTATGTATAACCCGTGTCCCCTGGTGGAAACAAGTCATCTCGAGACTTTCGCGGGCTAAGCACATTAAATACAATAACTCACTCAACTCAACTCACTCAAACAAATGAATAAACGAAAGAATGAAAAAATGTAAATAAATGAATAAATAAATAAAATAAATAAATGAGAACATAATAAATAAATAAATAGATGAATAAAGGAATGAATGAAAAATAATGAATAAATAAATAGATGAATAAACGAATGAATGAGTAAATTAATGAATAAAAAATAATTAAATGAATAAATAAATGAATACATGAAGGAATGAGGAAAATCAATAAAGTAGGAAAATAAACAAATGGATAAACGGAAGAATGAAACAGTAATGAATGAATAAATGAATGAATGAGTAAATAAATGAATAAAAAATAATAAATGAACAGATGCATAAATAAATGAATACATGAACAAATGTAGAAAATCAATAAAGTAGGAAAATAAACAAATGAATAAACGAAAGAATGAAAAAGA
>JAYJMH010070257.1:0-11194 GCA_036873815.1 Phacellophora camtschatica | reverse complement strand
AAACAGGGGACCGAGGAATACCAATATCTGCATAATTAAGAAGAACAAAAGAATCCATATCGACCAATGAAACTGCAAGAGGGGGTCGATGGTACCCAGGGCTTTGTCGCGCAGCATAAGCATGCACAAAGTTCTGAGGACGAGGTTGATGGAAACGAGGAGGAGACCAAAATTGAGTAGCATCAAAACAAGGTTGAGATTAAAATCGATTTGCATTAAAGCGAGGTTGAGACCAATATCAAGTTTACATTGAATTCATGATAACATTAAAACTAAAGATGAATGAAAAATCATACGTGCTTCTAGCGATTAGGAATTTTACAAATATTTCCATATGACTTTGATACTGCAGCCCAAATCAATTTTATACTCTCTTATATTTCTATTCTGAACCATTTAGAGTTCTTGAAACCATTAAAAAAAATTATTTTCCTTCCTCTGTTTCTTCAGAAAATACTTCGCTAAAAATCTCGCGATTGCCACCAAAATAATTTAACACTTTTTACAGAAACCTACTAAATATATGTTACCTAAATAGATCAAATATCATATAAGTAGCAGTATTTAATATTCCTTTTTGATCCCATACGTAAGTGTTGCGGATCAGCCTTGCCTTTACACTAGGATCCGAGTAATCCGATACAGTTTTGTACCTGCTAATAGAGACAACGTTTGTAACAATCATGAAATAGACACAGCAATTTCAAAGCGATAAGCCAAACAAGTCAAAAAGAATTCTTTCAAGAAGAACAACAAAATATGGCTTTGTTTTTTACTACTTTCTCCTTGAGAGAATTTTCTTTGTCTTTGATAGCTATTCACTTGGAAATTGGTGCGTCAATTTCACTATTGTTACAAAATTTGCTTCCGTTGCGTTGTACCTGCATGAACAAAGGAACACTTTTGTACATGTATTGCTCTGAAAGTGTACAAGCACGGTGTACGCTCATATCCATAACACGTTTGATTCTGATTCACAAGTTTTTACGGGATTCTTTTGATTATTTATGCATCACACGTGATAATCGTGCCAAGTGCGCTTGCTCGTTGTGCTGAACAAAAATTGACCTGGTGCGGTGTAAACGCAACAGCAATACAAACACATTTTGATCTGGCAAAACACCTTTGGATCGTTTCAGAAGGAGATCCGATGCAGTGTAAATGCAGCCTGATGAGGCAGGGTTGGCCATGCTGTTTTTTAGACAAACATAGAAGCATCTAAAAAATTGCACATGCCGGCCCTTGCAAATCTTATTTTTTTGAAAATAACCAAGAGTGTTTAATTTTCTTGCAGGATGCAAGATCAATGACACGAGGTATCCGTATGGTGAGTTATTCGTTACAAAAGACTGTAAATCGATGTGCATTTGCCAACCTGCCAGCGATCCTGTGTGCTCACCTTTATGTCCACAACCAAACTCAGCAAATTGTACAGGGCACAAAGGAATTGTTATTCGTTACGAAGTGCAGTCTTATGAGCCGAAGTGTTCTTGTGAAAGAAAGACTTGCATTCCAACTCATATAAAGCATTGAACCATGGTAACGAATTACGCTAGAAATTAACGTGAATTCTGTTGTAGAAAATCATCAAACATTGAAGTTCATAGACTGGATAACTTTTTCCGGATTTCTGATGAAGGACGCACTTTAGTTGCAAACTAGAGTAGACGAGAGTCCGCCGCTGCCAATGTCGTAAAAGTATACTTGTCACAAAATCAATGTCTGTAGCCATTTGTTCGTTGCAAATGATTTATAGCAGCTTCAGTGTTACATTAAGTATGCAAAGGCAAAATTGTTGCCAGGTGTCCGGCATAAAAACTAAGACTTTTTAATAGTATTCCCTAAAGAGAATGATTGTTTAATTTTTTTATGTTGTAATGTTTAAAGATATTAAAGCTAAATAATATCTTCATTTTTGTTTCAAAATAATTATACTTTAGACTTTACATTACACAGTTTCTCCTGGTTTCTTCTTATCTCTTTATTAGTACTTTATTAGCTTAATGTTGAAGACGAATTAGTTACACGTTTTTATTGATGCGGACAATCGTTAGACACGAGAAACAGTCCAGGCTCAGATTTTAAAAACTACAAATAAGATTAGAAAGGTGCAAAATTATCTACATTAATCAGAACATGTAATTAGGAAAAATACAATCATTACTTCAGGTAGCTTCAGGTACGCTATGCTACTCATCCCAAGAGTATGAAAGTAGAAAATTTGGTTACCACAGCTTGAAAATATTAAGGAAAAAATAAGAACATGAAAAGAAAGAGTTAAAGCTAAAATGGAACAGAATAATTAAAAACACCTGCCTTAAAACCAATTTTCCACTGATCGAAAAATTTCCTACGATTAAGGTTTGCTCCTTGCAACAGCATACGCCACCCATAAACTAGAAAAGGAACATCTAAAAATTTGAACTTTTTCCAACAATAAATTTCTTATCGAAAGAAATGTTTTGCTTCCTGAAAATTTTGGGCTTTAGACTTAACCTGGCCGCTCTCACAAAAATCAGTTTATTCAGTTTTTTGCAAATTGTATGAATAACCATAATTTGTTTCGGGTGTGATAATAGACTTAATGCAACAATCTCAAATTTACATTCAATTCTGAAAGTATTTTTAAAATAAAGATGCAGTGTTAAAAGTTCAACAAATTTTAATACAATCAACCGAATTTTTCACCTGCATGCAAAGCCAGAGTTTTCCTAAGCGTAGACTTACGATTTCTTCCGTGCAGCACAATTCAAGTAGTTTTCACTACACAGAAAGATAATTTTCGAAAACCCTTTGTTGATTATAAAATGAGTGATTATTAAATCCCCAAAAATTTATTTATTTGCTGTCACAATAAACATTTACATAGACAACTGCCAAGTTTAAATTAAAGATACCACAGGGAGCAATAATGACTAAATTAATGCTCCCTGACTAAAATTAATGACTAATATAGAAAACAAATTTAAATATATGAATATGAATTTAAATTACAAGAACAACTGTTTCACGAGAGAGGAACAATTGAGACAAATATGCAGGGTCAGAAGGAAATTATGGTAGCACTGTCACTGACCGGTGGAATGTTGAAGAAAACGAAGAAAAATTATGTGCCACACTCAAACAATGCTTATTTTCCATTGTTTAACGAGAAGGTTCTTAAAGATCTAATTGTCCGTTCGGAGGAAGGTTGATCACTTTTCTGGACTTTGTGAAATATGCACACAGTTCTATGCATGGAAATTTACGTTAAATGTTCTGAGTTCTTGACAAAATCCTTGCATTGAGAATTTCCGTATAGATTGGAAAGGTAGTTTATCGTAACCATAAAAATATTCGCTAAAAGCTTATTCTTTGGAATATTTGTGGACCCATTATTCAATGATTTCCTAGCACAGCTCTCATAGTGCCGAGAAGATTGCTTCTCTACACAGTGTGTGCATGGGAATCCAAAAAGAAGTACTCCGCATCATCCTCGACACCACCATTTATTGGGCATAAAGTGTTTGCAGTGTCTTTAACATTATGCTTAAATTTAGGAAGTTAGGTATACTCAGTCCAACAAGAAATTGAGTAAGAATGAAGAATGGGTAGCCTTTTTGGACCGTGCACATCATAAATTGGTTTTGGGGGAGGTCGAATAAGGGATTGTAACTTGTTTTTTTTTTAATATATTCACAGACTAGGAATGCTTAATCTCAGGATCAAGCCTATCCCATTCATATAAAAAATTTGGGTAAAAACTTTATCTGAAACTCTCTGTTTTTGCACTTATCTGGTCAGTAAATGATTGTCTAAGTACGCTTCAGGAAGAGGATCGAAGTATGGGTATTGGAATTCTTGTATAGTGAGGAGTTTGTTTGTTGATTATTTTGTAGAATAAAACAAGGTCTTACTCCACCTATGTAAAGTTAAGGATTCCCACCCAAGCTCGTCATAAAAGTTCTCACGGGATGTACCTCCAAGCTCCAGTAACTGCAAGCACTGTAGGGTATTGCACTGATTCTATCAGGAAAAATACTGTTGTGATTAGAACATTGTGTGGCCTGAGGAATATGATAGATGACATCATAACATAAAGGTGATGTCGGACATAAAGGTGATGTGGGCACTACATTTCATTCGGGGTGTGCATTGGCATTTATTTGAAAATAAATCTTTTCATTCTTAGGTTTTGCCTACATTTTGCAAATTATACCTTTGAAGCTAAACTTATTCCAAGTTGTTCGCGCTCTGGAAAATTTATTTCATTGTCAATGTTACTCCACTACAGTTTCATACAGTACTCCATTACAATATATACAGTACTCCAAAGGTAATAGGGTGGTTTATATCTAGAGCGAGTACAAGTACGAGCTCAAGGTTGGAAAATGCACTCCAAAAGGAGATTTAGCAAAAGAACTAGCTTTATTTGTAAACGTTACATTCTATTTTAACAATTTCAAAGGTTATTGATAGATTAGGCCTTCTCGCTGTCACTATAATGATGGCAATTTCTAATCTCTTGGAGTATTCAGCTTGTTTCTCCAAAAGAAAACGAAAAATAATCAATTTCATGTTCCAGATTTGAAAAGCACAACGTTCTGATGCCCCTTGGCAAATGGCAACAACATTTTTCACAGGTTTATTCATTAAATTTTAAACCCAACTTTGTTCCATGTCGTACTCCTTCTCGTTCTGGATCTAAACCTCTCAAATGATGGAAAATGAACTATGATTTGCTGGGCACTGCTATCAAGTCAAAGACTAAATCATCTTAAAACTTGTTCTTTGGAGAATACAAATACCAGAAGCCAGTTCCTTTGAAAATCAAAGGAATCGTTATTACATGGTTTCAAATTCTTGCTTTGTTTCGTTAGAATACAATAAGAGATAGTTTGTATGGATTCTTTATTGTTTTGATTGCCAAAGGAACATGCTGCAGATGAGAGGTGCCCGTCTACTCTTCTACCCAGCGGCGATAGCAAGGGGCAGTAGGATCAACTTGCATGAACTTCGGCGTGCTATGGAGGATAGAGACATTTTGCGCAGCATGCGGTACGTTAGAGAATGTCTCGGCCAAGGCAGAAGGATTATGATGACAACAGAGATAGGACTAAGGAAAACCTCAAGGCATTTAGAAAACAGTGGAACAAATGTGTGTTCCACACTGGATATGAAGCTAAAGCTGCAATCCCTATCGTTAGATACGACCAAAAGTGAGAAGGAACAAACAGGTCTATTGTCGTTGGGTCTGATGATTTCATTTGATTAATGTAAGGAGATGGAGTAAACAGTGTCCCTAAAACCACATATTTTCCCTGGGTCAGTCATTCTTTTCCGTTTCCCTGCGACCAAAGGTAATTACTCTCCAAGAAAGAGGAAACAAGGAAAGAAGGAAGGGAAATTTAAATGTAAGGGAATTCCAAATGTAGGCAGAGATCTAAAACAAGCGCGAAGGCATACATATGCAATTGCCTAAAAAGAATACTGGGAATAAGATGCTATCCCAAGATATTGTTTCCTATTCGTTAACACACATTTACACTATGTATATATTTCAAAAATTTGTAAAAGTGAAAATATAACTTCATAAATTTATCAAACTGGCTTAAAATGTCAGGCTTAAAATGTCAGGTATGTCAGTTTAAGACTGCAGCATGCATTTCAAAATTTTCTAGACGGAGATAAAGCAATCGAACTAGTAGTTTCTTTAAATATATTCTGACTTCTGAATATTCGTTGCGGGGGTTCTCAGCAAGGCCGCATTGTAGTAGGTAGTGATTGGATCTGCTACAAGTAGTGACGAACGTTCACAGTTGCATCATTTCTTGTTGATAGATCTCAGAATAATGTGATTCATATCCTATGGTAACTCATATTCATTGTCTCCATCGCATATAAAAGCAAGCGAATGTATTTATTGTGGGTGGGTAGTATAGTGCAGTGGAGTCAAGGATCCGTGGAACCATGGATTAGCAATTGGCTAAAATGTGGCTTGAAAGTTTGAAAATATTATTTCCATATATTTGGTGGAAGAAGAGACAAAAAATTAAAATTAAAACCTTGGAATTTTCTATCATTTTATTGATGAACATCGTACGTGTTGTATGGAAGGTGTTTCTGAAACGTTTTTCAGAAGGATAAAAAAGTGCTTGTAAAAATAACCAGAAAAGTCAATTTCAAAGACAAATATTTCATCAAATCATTACAGATTTGAAAAGACAAAATATTACATTCTCAGGAAATTCAAACCATGAAAAACAAGTTCAAAACTAGGGAAAAATTTAATTATCTCACAAAAGATACTCTTGGAAAATTTGGTAAATTTATGTAGACTATTAAACTGGGGGGGGGGGGATAGGGCATGTTTTAGAAAACATTGAAAAAATGTCCTGAAAATTGAAAAATGTACCCATTTTTCACGTGAAAAATAAAAAATGCCCTTTTTTACCCCGATAAATTGAAATGTGCCCTTTTATGATCACTAATTTGTTTTCAAAGCGCCCGGAAAAATTTAAGTCCCGGAAAAATAGATTAAAGGGCCCTTTTTCTCGAAAATTAATAAAAAAAACCGCATTGTTACAATTTTGAAAAAATTTGTTACAAGAAAGTGCCTTTCTCAATGTTGAAAAAATTAACAAAAGTGCCCTTTTTCACAAGTGCCCTTACTTAATCTCAAAAAGTTAAAAGAAGAGCCCTTCCAAAAATGTGGTTAAAATTAAGTTAATTTCTCGAAATAGGTTTGAAAAAATGTATGGGAAGGAAGAATTTATATTTCTTTTGGAATAATTACTTTATTAATTTTTAGCAAGTTTCACGTTATTTTTTCATCCGTCTTAGATATATGTACCCCATGATAAAACTTTTGGTTTATTCGATTTTTAAATGCTGATACTACAGACAGTTGTTAAAATACTGCTCGAGATTGTTAATTTTCAAAAACTTCATGCCAAAAAGGCCGTTTCCAGCCTTTTCCGAGAGTCTAAAGGGGTGGTTAAACAAAATTTTCCCCAGACCCCGTCAGTAGTTTTCCGGTCCAGTTTTTAGGGCTGGTGACACGGCTAATTGGAGATAGCAGGCAGTATTACATCATGATTATATCGAGAAAGAAACCTAACGAGGGAGGGGGGGGGGAATAGAAATCCAAATGTTTGAGATAACGGGCAGTAGAGATAGCAGAAGTAAATTTTATATATAATTATATAAATATTATATAAAAAGGATATTAATGTTATATTCCTCATATTATTTCAAATAATAGAAATGTTTGATTTAACGTAAGCTTATGTAAAGATCATCCCTACAAGCAGAAATGAGGGAGCGGTGTTTAGGGCGTGTTCATAAAAGAACTAGGTGTGGTCAAAGTTCCCTTCAAATCTTGTGCCCCCCCCTCCCACTATTCAAATGCTTCCTACGTCTCTGCTATTGAATATCAAAAATATTAGGTGTGACAGGTGTAAGATCTATTTTTAACAGATGTGATAATAAATCTGTATGAAATTGTTTTTAAAAAGTGAAAAATCACATTGTCTATCGTTACATTTTAAGGGCTGAATCTTTTTGAGAGTGCAGACTTTGACAGATTAACTTTGAAATGATTTTAGAGAGTTGAATTTTAAGAATTGTTTCGCTTAAGTTAAGCGTTGGTTATTCAAATATTCACAATTCGTAAGGACAGGGCCGTTCCAATCTTTAAAATTTAATTTTAGAATTCTGAATAAATAGTCTTGAAATTAAACTTTAGATTTCATATTAGAAAAAGACAACAAGTTAAGCTGTTACTCAAGTTTCCTGCCTCTCCAATTGTCCGGCAGCTAAGAATGATTACCAAAATGGATGAAAAATATAAAATATACCTATATTGTCAGATTCTATCCTATATAACGTTCAAATATCAATTGATGGAAAATGCAATCGTTCGTTAATCTGCCATGAGCGTAGCGGATCTTCTAACGTCACTCTTAATGTTAACGAGGTTGAATTTGTTTTCATGCCGACATTTGGAAGTAAGCTCCGATCTCTTGTTCAGAAGGTTGATCTCTCCGTTTTGACTATCTGCAACTTCTCCTTCAATCAAAAATTGCATCACTTGTGTCCATTCTTGTAGGGTCTCGCTCTCGCTTTTACTGACCATTTCGTTTAAAATTTCGTCCTTTGTTTTTCAAGTTCCAGACGAGTTTTGGGAGCTCTGTACCTTTTTCATATCTTCAGTCTCTGAAGGAGACTTGGTGGGCATAACACGTTTTTTGAATTGACCTTCGGTTAACCCAATATGATTTTCACTGGATCCACACTATCGTCTGGTGCTATAGAGGCATTGTAGATTACACACGGTGTCATCCATTTGTTTTCCAATTGACAGTTATTTTTGTCTCTGCAGTTGCATCCATCGTTGGCTGTTGTGTTTGTGTTTGTGTTGTTCAAGATCCTATTGTTGTGTTTTTTATTAGTTCTTCGAAAAGATGTTTGATGCTTCATTTGCTTGATAATCTTTTGCTGGTGGCTGTAGGAAGGTGTTTGATTATTGTTGCTGGGTTGATAGATGTTCGTCGCATGTCTCCTTCTGAAGGTCGAGGATACATAGGCCCCATAGGCTCACAGACTTCTGCACCGTCGTAACTTCCCATGGTTACGTAAAAAGGCTGTTGTTTTTCTTTATCCATGCATTTTCTTCATTGAACAGAAGGGACTTTCTTGAATGCATCACTATTTCTATGTTATCACTTAAGATTGATTTGTGAAGCTTGGCGTAGTTTATTGCCTTTTCCATGAGTTCTTCTGATATTGACGGATAGAAGTTCTATATAGAATACGGCTACGGTGCAGTCGGATTTATTTTGGATGTTTTTAAACCATTCAATCACAGACGATGTCATCTTCCATTGATTTAAACGCGTAGACTCCCTCAGCTCCATGTTTTTGCTGTCCAGTATCCTTTTGCTAACAAGTCCCATCTCGCTTTTTTCTGGGTTAATTAACCGGCATGTAGGCTTTTTCGCGAATATCAATTTCTTTTTCTTTGCCATACATTGCATTCTGTCTTGAAGGTTCAATATTTTTTGTCTCAATGTTGATTTTGTCGTAATGTTCAGCGTCTGTCTTTTTATAATTCGACATTATATTTTCTCTCAGAAGCTCGTTCTAATCATCCTTATAAATTTGATTTAGATTTGTTATTTTCTCGGCAAATACTAATGCTTTGGGTGAATTGTTAATTATCTTTATAGGTTTTGCTTCTTCGAAATCTTAGACTCTTCTGAAAAACTTCATGATCTTAACCATTCTAACAATTCCATTACAATTTTTTATATAATCAATATCATAATTTTTTATTGAATTCATATTATTTATATATTTCTTAAAATTGAAAACAAATTAATCCTAGCTTTTATATTAGTTTATTTTAAGTTATTAGGCCAATTTTTTTTTCACTTTTCAGAAATGTTTGCGATAAAACATTACAATTTCTTTATTTCCCACATTTTTGTGAATTTTGTCCTTCGATTTCACATTTATGCTTTTGTATGCTCTGGATTTCATAAATAAAAATTTGTTGAATTTCGAAAATAGTCGAGATAATTTTTATTACTTCACTAAAAAGCATGGCTTGGTTGGAAAGGTGCTTTCAAATTATGTCAACGCAAGCCAACGGGTGAAAATATTATCATCATGTATCAGAAACCAAAAACATATAACCAACTATCCCACAATTTTAGGGGTCCCGGGGTACACAATTGGAAAAACGTTTTCGACCACGCTCTTCAAACTGGCTTAAGATTACTACACCCCTTCGTGGGAATGTTTTCAAAAATAATGTTTCTGCGGTTAGTTTTTAGATAAACCTTGAACACGTATATATCATTCTGTGCACAATTAAATGGTGAATCCAGAAAAGATATACGTATTGACTACCGTGGTAAAAACAGCTTTATGTACCTTGACTAATTGTTTTTTTGCAACCAAACCAAAGTGCTCTTTAAGGACTGAAGGTCATGAAAAACAAACGCTTGTCAGGGAATTTTGATACTCGGTGCAAGCTTGGAATAACAAAAATCCAAATTAAGATTAATGGTTTCCAAATTCTTTTCCTATTTAAAACCTTATAAAAAAGTCAGTCTGTCGAATTTGTTAATAAATCCTGACAAAATTTAAAAATACAATAGTGTGTGGCCCTGTATGTGAAATTTCAATGAAATTAGTTATTCCGTTAGGTCCGCAAAGCCATTTAAACACTCATAAATAATTACTTTAATAAAACTATCATTACCAATATATTGCGAAAAAATAAAGTACGACGCTTCGGGCATGACACGTTATCAATTGATGAAAAATGTCACAGATAGAAGAATACTGTAGAATGTGGCGTACGATCCATGGATTGGATGTAGATGTGACGTAGAGTCGTAGAAAGCATGTAAGCGTTAAGATTGTAGGATTGAAGATTGAAAGTATGTAACAGTTAGGAAATACGTTAAGATTAGAACAATTAGAAAGATAGAATATGAAAAAATACAGTTATCGCAAAAAAGGAAACTGTTTATTGAGTCCACTAGAATAGAGCGTTTTTGGTTAAACATAATACGTTTTCCAAGTGTTTTTCGTGTAATTGTGTCAGTTGAAGCGTGTAAGTAAGTAAGTATGAGGCCCCTCACATGAAGATTTTCAGACCGGTTTGAAACTCACGCCGGGGTGAGTTCAATTCGGGCCTGCTAATTTGCCTCCTGTTCACATGAGTATTTCAAACTGGCGTGAGTTGATACCTAGCTGTAATGCGCATAATGCGCATGTGTTTTCCCTGTAAATTTGATGCACTGATTTTCTATCAAAAACACATATGGCGCAGAATGATTCAGAACAGCAGAGAACGTTATTAATTATATTATTAAAAATTCTGCTAACAAGCTTTTACTTATAAAACAATAATATAACTGCGAAAACGCAGTAAATTTTGGCTAACCATCATTTGATTCCAAGTGTCTTTGTTCTCGAAGAAGCCATGTTGATTTTATTCAGCCACAAGTGAATGGATGGCACCAAAATGGATAAATCAACCCCGAGATACTGTTCTGCTGCCCTCTAGGATACTCAGTTCGCCCCAAAATGAGAAAACTTCTATTCACATGTACAATTATCAAAATTCCACGCCGACCTGAAATCTCAGACCGGTTTGAAAAGCCGAACTGAGTTTCAAGGCGGCGTGAGTTTCAGTTCG
>JAYJMH010070246.1:0-11198 GCA_036873815.1 Phacellophora camtschatica | reverse complement strand
CTACTGGAGGAAGAACCTGAGATTTTTCATTCAACAAAATTCTTCTGAAAGGGACCAGTTGAGTCTGCACGCAGGCTGAGGACAAGTGGAATGCGAAGATTCGAAGTGGGAATAAAATTAACCATGAATGGGATCACTCCGATTATTATTGTTCGTCTTATCATGTTTTTGTTCAGTATGAAGATAACAATAATTGTATCGCTTTCTTCGCTTATTAAATAAATTGGTAAACATTTTGAATAAGATAGTATCCTATCAATTACCTCGATCTATAACTATCAATTGTAATTTGATTAAAATGTTTCTTTTTACGTCACTGAATCAACCGAATGAATCAGATTAATTTCATGAAATCACTGACAACACTGATTTAAATATGTTTTCCAGTGACTCTTTCAGTGATTTTTATAGAAGAAAGGAGCACTTCACTTTGCATGCCAAGAACAAGGCAATAAATACACGAAATTAAGGAACTAAATACGCGAAATTAAGGAAATATGCAAAGCTGCGGAGCGGATTCTTCATAAGCAATGGACTAGATTTTATCCCAGAGTTTAAGTGCTCTTTATCATTCAAGCCTCTATTTTGTGGCAAGTTTTTTTATTATAAAGTTTTCTGCTTTGCAAGGCATGCACCCAGAATTTTTGTCAGGGCTCTCCACTCTTTCATAAACAATAAACTAGATTTGCCAAAGAATGCAAGTGGCACTGAGTGTGTACATGCCATTTATGATTACGCTGGGTAGGAGAAAACGGCTCCGCCTTCTCTCTGCAAAGTTTTTTTTTTAATTAAGCCCCCGTTTCTCAGAAAGACGTTTTATCATATACATTTCTACTTTTCAAGGCTTGTATGAAAAACGTTTCTACAATATAAGTAGTGTTCGTTATAAAAATTTGGCCCCCATTTTGTGGAAAAATTTTCTATCATGACCATTTTTATTATGACATTTTAGTACTTAAGAAGGCATGTAAATAAAAGTTTTTGTCAGCAGTTTCTTTCATTGGCCCGGGTAAATTTAGGTACATGAATATTGAATATTGAATATTGTATTTAATCAATACGCACGCAAACGCAATACGCACGTAGAAAATAATCAATACACACCCAAAAAATAATATTTCGTGGCATAATGTTTCAGAAAGATCGATATATCATTATTAATTTTATAGAAACATATTTTAAGTGGTCTTGGGCCTCAAGTCAGCGATTCATTTGGACCCTATTTTCTCTGCTTTAAGTTAAAGTTGGATGCATGGAAACTCAACATAAGGCGATTTGGGGAACACACGGAAACATCAGACCATATTCAACCTTTCTGTCGTCGTTAATTTGATATTTATTTACTCATTTCAAATCGTCATTCTCACCACCATTCGTTCGTTAATTGTCAATCAATCATTGTGCAATATGCTACATGTGATATTACTCTGTTATAAGAATATTAACTGAAGGGAATTAGTTATCGTGATGAGAAGAAGAGTTCTTTTTCAATGGCTCTTTTCAGAAAGAAAAAAGAGAATTGAAATGAAAATGAAATAACAACAATCCATTCTAATTTCGATTTCTGCCATGATTTATCATGTGACATTCTACGTTCCTGATAACAATTTTCAATATTCACGGATAAAGCAAACGTCCGCAAAGAAGTTATTGCTTTCAACTTTTGAATGATCGATCGTCCGTTTGAGTTAATTTTAAGTTATTTGTTTAGAATCATTTAAAGTGTTGCTGATCAGTCAATTAAGATAAGTAAGTAATAACGACGGAAGATGTGCTCTTTCCTCTGAAAGATGTGCTATTTCGTGGAAACAACAAGTGTGGCCAGATACTGTGATATTGTTGACCCCATCACGGAATTTGACAAAAAAGTTGGCATTTTTGAAGGAAAACAATAAGCTTTGGGATAATTTTCATAATCTGTTCAAAAAAGGTAAGCTATTGTTTTGGGATAATTACCGGTGATTTATAAAGTTAACACCATTTTGATGGGAAGATTTTGATATGGAGATTTTGATGGGGAAAATAAAGAGAAAAGCGCGCCCCCTTCCCCGGAATCCCTAAAAGAAAGGACCAGCAACACCATTAAAACCAGAAACCAAAATTTAATATTGAAATGCTTATTTCGAGAACTATTCTTCTTGTTTGTTTGTATTTTTCTTGCGTTGTATGTTTTTAATTAAACCATTAAAGGTAGGCCGCTTTCTTTCTAAAAGCCATTATTTCTGTCTCCCTTTACTTTAGGTTTACTTCAAACATTGTACTCGATTTGTGTGATACTGATAAGTCAAATTGAATTTATATTGTGTGTATTATCACAAACGCAACAAAAATGCGTCTTGAAATCAAGCAAAACTTCACCTAGGTTTAATAGATATAGTCAATTTGGCTACCTTGTCAAGAGTGGCTGCCTTGTCAAGTTGGACTCAAAATGAATGCCCGGCTTCAAACGATATATTTGACGTGGATTAATCATGGATTTAATATATATCATCAAATTTTACTTCACATAAGTGCGACATATGAATTTAATGCCCGGCTTCAAAACAAATATTAGACGTGGCTTCATCACGGATTTAATATATATCATGAAATTTTACTTCAAATAAGTGCGACATATGAATTTAAACCTCAATGGACATGATGGGGAAGCTTAGATTTAGGACGAATTCTCACTATCAAGTGCGAGTACAAGGTTGGAAAGATAATTTCAAAAGGAATTCTTCAGCAAATGGTAAATACAGTGTACTCCCGATAACTCGAACCACGGAAGATCAACGGAACTTTATTAATGGCCTAATTCAATTCCATACTGACTTTATTGTCTTTAAGTAGCTAATCATATTGAAATATCCCCTTGTTTCTACTAGAAGGTGGTTGCAACTACCGTCGAAAGCTGATGCATATTGTGAGATGGGGGCATGTTGTTTTCATAACAATAGATAATAATTTCTTCGTTAAAAAGTTAACATGACTACCGTTGTTTTTTAAATTAATGCACTTTTTGCTTGCGTTTTAACTTTATTTCTGACATTGTTTTCGACGAGAATGTTAATAGTGAGAAAAACTATTTTTATTAATGAGCAAAAGCAAAGGATCGGGCGCAGAGGCCTGAGGAAAACCACAGAATGATGGAATTGACACAGGGTGAACATTTCAGAATGCAATGTAGAGACAGTAATCCACGTGAGAATGTTTGGTAGATTTTTGAGATTTTGAGTTTGGTTCTCGACCTTGTATCTGAATTGAACCAATCTGAACCATGCTAATGTTTTCAAACTGGTGAAGTTGTCGCGTGATAGGTATTTTCGCCAATGAATGGATTGTATGCAACATAAGGTTATTGAGGTATCCTGTCCTTACCATAGCATTGCAAAAACTGCCACAAGAAGTTTATGAGATTTCCCTACAAATCTCGTCATTCATTGGTATTGCAGATAGTTTTGACTAAATCCCGCCATCTTGTGAGCTTTCTGTGGCTCTTAGCTACATTTGCTAAATCAAACAACTGAGTTACTAAAAAAAATCTTCACTTCTTGAGTCTATCAAACCAGCCTAATTTTATAACAGTCCAAAAGAGCGTAGTTTGGGAATACGTAAACAAGTATTTTGCAAATCTCCATCTTTGACTTGGCTCGTTAAAGATTTGTAGCTAACGGAGACCTGTAATTAAAGTCAATATTTTATCAATAGCTTCTTAACGATCACGAAACGATCAAGGGCGGATATCTGCGCGAGGCAATGATCCCACAATGAAGCGTCCCGTTACGAATAATTATTGCGCCAAAAACTGTGCGATGTAAATAAAATGTCGCATTTGTTATTTTTGACTTTTTTTATGGACAAAAATAAAATTACAGGTGGTAAAGCAAGTTATTTGTTCTATAAAGCCATAGTCAATTGGCTATGATAAAACTGGTCATTTTCATTTGCAAACTAGCATGTCACACTTATCGAAAAACAGGAATATATTTGGTGAAACAACAAGTCATGAAATTTTTGATGTTTTGTTGTTCAAGGTATTGGGACAAAGATGTTTGGGGTGTCCTATTTTACGGAAGGGCACGGAAATAGGGGACCTTTGCACGGAAAACGGTAATAAAAGGTAAAATGGCACGGTAGACGGACACTGAAGCACGGTAGACGGACACTGACACTGAAATTGTTTTTTCAAAGGTTGGAAAACGGAAAAGCTAAACTTCACACGGAATACGGAAATAGGACCCCCAGGACACCCCCAAAAAATGAAGCTGCTGTAAATGCAAAGAAACTTTGTTGTTGTTTTTGTGTGTGCTTACCCACACAAATGTAAACCACTGTGAAATGCATTTGCGAGATACTTCAATATGGTAAACCACAGCAATTGTTTTTGTACTTCACCGCTGGCAGCTCACGGAAAACGAAGTACAGGAATTAAAAAAATTATTTCTTGAACACTTCAATGGGAATTCGGACACCAAAATAGAAGTAAGAGAAAATTTCCTACCATATTAATTTAATCATTTCGTTTGCTTCTCTTTGTAATTTTATTTCTTTCCTGTTGTTTTGCCTTTTAAGAAAAGTTTCTTTCCTTCTCTCGCGGTTAAAAATGGCGCCCACGCAACGTCGCAGCATCGGGAGTAAATTGTAAAACAGCAGAATGGAAATTACAAACAGAAGATAACTACTATTATTTTTGGCGTCCAAATTCCCATGGTACTTCCCCAACTTTGAATGACATTGTAGAATTGTACTCACACAATACAGACCTACTGTACTGAATGTAATAATGGTCTTTCGTTTCGAACACAGCCTAATTACGTGTAACTGACATACCTGATATGAAGCTATACCTGACATGAAGCATCCGCATCCATTGCTACCACCTAGTGTAACAAGGTAACAAGTCTATTTCGAACACACATGAAGAACGATAATTTATTCGAGATACAGAATATTCTTAATTAATAGGGAACAGTAAACATCAATGAAATCGTTTTCGAAGGGGACGATTTTTTTCTTGGAAATACCAACTGTTCGAGATAAGCAGGCATTTTGAGGTAGCGGATGTCAGCTACACTTCATACACAAAGACAACTTTTTGTTGTCACAAAATATATCGAAAGTTTAATTTAGATCGTGTTGAAATTTATTTTAACCACTACAATGGTTGGGCTACGAATGCCTTTTCACGCTTTTCGTAGATTAACATTATTATGCTTTTCATAGATGAGATCAGGAAAGAAAAGCCAAAAGGAAAATGGTCATGAATAGCTTACATAATGTGATGAAATGTATTGTTTTATGAATGAGAACGGACTAACAGGATTATTCATCCTCTTATATCTTCTTTGGTAGGTGCTCTTTGAAATCACGTTACGTGCGCAGTTCTTTCATTTGGTGGCACACACGACCAAATTTTTCCACCGCATCGATTCAAAATTGCGTATTCATGTGGCGGTGTTTATTTTTGTGGCGTAAAGGTTTTAACTTAGGAACGTTTGTTGACCTCTCCTTCGGTCATTTGACATCCCTCTGAATCAAGACCGTTGCGTCAGTTCGAAATTTGTCCGTTAAAGACTTTTTAGCTTTTATATCTGAAAGACTGGGTACCAGGGTACCAATTTGATAGACAGGGTACCAGGAAATCTAAGTCTTCTATTGTTCTCATTGGACGTTGCTGTCAAACTACCAAGGACCGGCTATAGAAAATGTGTGACGCATATGTTGTAGTTACTATGAATACGGTAACAGCATTGGATCCTTCCTGGCATTTCTGGTAAAAAGTTACGCAATAATTATCAGTTTAATTCAACTTCTTTTCAAATCAGGACGTTTATACATGGGCTGAAATTCATCCGTGAAGAACCTGAAATTAATATATAATAGATCTATTGTTTAGCTTTAAAAGATTCTTAGTACAGACCCACAGGTGTTCTGAAAGGTCTCTTCCTTTTTTAGGTTTTAAAAAGGGACGTTTTTCACTGGCAAGAGAAATTGGTTTAACTTGTCAGACACTGTCTTCCTGTCTGGTTTTAAATGTTAAATCAGAATGCAAGCACTTAGCTAACGGATAGTTACTTCTAGTTTTACCATTAGTGAGCCTAAATAAGTTACGGTTCTGTACTTAAAACAGTTCTAAAGCACAGTGAAATGTTGATTTGTACCATTTTTTGCAAACGGTTCTTTATTTGGCAGAACCATGGCAGAACAGAAATGAGGCCTATTTAGGGTGTTTCGGATTATCGATTATTTGTTTTTTTTAGTGGATTATTCAGATTATTTAGAAATTTTTTTATGGATTATGGAGTATCAAGGATTTCAGGATTTTCCCTCATGGTATTTCATGTTTAAAGATTTTTGGATTATTTATAACCAAAAAAATGGA
Organism: Phacellophora camtschatica; assembly: GCA_036873815.1. NCBI lineage: Eukaryota > Metazoa > Cnidaria > Scyphozoa > Semaeostomeae > Ulmaridae > Phacellophora > Phacellophora camtschatica. The sequence continues at coordinate 4,834 of JAYJMH010070246.1, read as the reverse complement.
TTATGGATTATTGACGACCCTTTCTCCTGGATTATGGATTATTGATACAGAAAAGTGAACGAGGCAAATTTGAATATAAATAATGTTCATAAATAATCGTATTTGAACGGGGGATTTTTAGGCCTACACATTGTCTTTATATGGCCCTTGGTTAAATGTGACGTTACTGATAAATGCAATCACATTTATTTGTTGTTGATTTGTTGCTATCTTGGTCGAGGTCAACACTTGTGGTAAATTTTTAGATACCAATTGTGACCGTGATGGTATTTGCGTGTAGAAGGAGTGATCAAAAGCAGTTAAAGCACAGTCCAGCACAGTGTCAGCAAAACCAAAGCTATAGACCACAAGTTACTTAAGAGACAGATGATATGAAAAAAAATGTTTGCTTTCAATTCAGTATTTATCATTTCAATAACACCGTTTTTAAATGAATGAAACTTTGAGAAAGTTACCGAAATCAAGGTGTCAACCAAAGGCGTTGAACCGGGGTGGGGGAAATTAAAAATACCTACCCCAAGATTTCAAAAAAAGCAAAAAGTTCCTTTTTCTTTTGAAAGTTTGTTTAAAAGTTCCTCAAAAGTGTTGTCCCCTCCTGCAAATTAGAAAATCTCCTTTCTGGCAATTCATTACATAATCAAAACAAATGGCATGTAATGTATCAGAAGCATACCTCCTATTGCTTGACAGGTGGGCCTGTTCGGCAAATGATGGGCTCGCCCGACAGTGGCCCATTTGTCGGAGCCAGTAGAGGGGATGTTGTCTGAACCCGGACATTTAAAGAATACGGTCGAAGAAAGGCGTTTTTAAGAAGAGCATTTCCAGCAGTTAAAATTCATGGTCCGAGCAATTTTTGCGAGCGTAGTATTTGGATCCTTTACACCTTTGAACGTGCAAAATTAAAGACCGAACCAAGAAACTTTTGGATCAAAAGTTCGAGATCATTAGGGCCGAAAACTTGAAAGAACCGTGTGCATTGAGAAACGTGAGTTGCTATTCTTCCTTGTGTCCATGTGCCCGTGATGTGTGAGTGTGTCCTTCTACCCGTGATGTGGGACACTGGAACAACCCACGTTCGTTTCTCAATGTCAATGGAATAACTTGCCTGACAAACTAAAGTCGGCTAAAAATTTAAACATTTTCAAAAATTATGACAAAACGATGAATGGTCCAAATTGTAATTGCATCCGCTTTGAATAAAAATATTTTTTCCTTATAAAATTTAAGAAAATCTTTATGCAATTAGATAACGTATTTATAATTTGTAATTATCGATTTAGACTAATTCAATTTGTGAGCTAATTTTAATAAATAATGAATAGAACAAATTGTCAATTAATAAAAATCAAGTCAATTTGTAATTTTTGTTGATATTAATAAAAATATTGCAAATTTTCAAACTTAGACTAATTAAATTTGTGAGCTAATTGTGAATTTTGTTGATATAAATAAAAATCTTACAAATCTTCAAACCTGATAAATCTGAGATATAAATCAGAGCAAATCATACATCTTTTTTATAATTTTATTTTGTGTTTTGCAAGAGAGCTTAATTGGGGTTAAGATCAGATTTATACAATTTTTTTAAAGGGGGTTCTATTTTGTCAAGTCTCGTATGGACAACATAAAACAGGGTATTTTGGGGGTTTAATTTGACATGAAATTGGTTCTCAACAGTCAACCCGGTTTCAACTTACAAAATTGACGTTAAATGCTTAGAGTCCTTTAAACTTAGGAATGTTTTCATATTGTTGTGGTACATCCCCCTATATTTGCTTGTCACAGTGCCACACACGTTTCATTCCAGGTTTGCACAAACAAAAATATGGGACGCAGTTTTCCCATGCCTGGTCATGCGTGCTATGCACACAAACAGTTTGCATTATAATACTTCGTGTTTGTTAATGCAAATCGCAAATCCAATACCAAATTTAATTTTGCCACAATGCAAAAACTAATCACGTTCCCGATTTGCATTGAAAAGAATAAATCTGTTTACCCAAGCACTTACCGGTTGTAGATTTGCTCATGTGTGTTCGTGTGGAAGCACAACATTTTATTCTCGAGTTGTTAAAGTTGTAACTCGTTGTCAAAAGAAGAGAGAGTCGAAGAAAATAGACTCGTTGTTTAATTCCAAGCAGCTTCTAAGACCAGAATCAGGAGGTAAATTGGTGGCAAAAATCGTATGACCCACAATAGTTTGTCTTTTCTTTTATTCTTTCTTTACAGTTGGTTTACAACATAGCTGAACAAATATCAAGATAATGCAATGCAGCTAATTTATACCAACTAGTATAGGCTATAAAATATGAAATACCGTAGTGGTTGAACATACAAATTTGAAGTACATGATAATAATGAATGACTGTAACATACGTAGCCAACGTTTTGGATATAGGTTTTACACAAGTCACAGTGCAAATAAAGGATATTTTGTGTCTTGTATTTGGTTTTTGAAGATATTTAATGTTTGAGAACTTTTTATGTTTCTAGAATGGAGCACCCAATCTGTTGACATCTGTATGACATAGTGTTGAATCAATAAACTTTGTATTTGGGTTCCATTTTAGAGACTTGGGCATGTCATAACTGAAAGGGAAGATCCCCGGAAAATCATTTATAGAAAAAGATTTATTTCATTCATAAATGTCGGATTTAGACCGTTCAGTGTTTTATAGATCTCTATTGCAATAATTTGCAGATTTTTCTGATGTGAGGAAATAGCCTCTTCTGGTTAGTAATTGTTCGAAAGTTGATTGGTAATCTTTGTGGGATACTTCTATTGCTGTGGTTGTTGCTTTTTCTACTGCAGAGCATCCAAATTATACCACATTCACACTGACATAGTAAATCCAGCTTTGTCTAATCCAGATTAAATTTCAACCAATCAAATGCATTTGAATTCTAGAATTAACCAATTAGAATGCATTATTCGATAATCAAGATTAATTTAACCTGAATTTATTTTAAGTGTGAACAAAATGACCATATAAATGTTTTCATAATGAGTATTCCTTTCGTTTTATTCATATACGAGGCTACTCGAGCTAATGAAATCACTTTTTGCCCTGCTTCTTTGCAGAAATTGTTGATGTAGGCATAAACTTAAGTTGATTGTCTATATTTGCCGAGTATTTTTCATTATTTGTTTCAGAATCAATGCTCACGTTTGATGAAGCGATAAATTTGAAAGGTCACGAATTTACTTTCAAAGTTATCATTGAAGAACCATTTATTGAGGATGGAAAAATCCTTTTCTATATCTATCTATACATAATTCTTGAATATTAATATTAGTTGACTAAATTGTGTTGTCATCAGCATAGTTGCATAATTTACTTTTATTTAGAAACAGAACGACATCATTCATATAAATATTGAAAATGAGTAGACCCAAGATTGATCCTTGGGGCACGCCCTGTTTAATTTCTTCTTAAGTTGCTGTGTGTTGAGTTTATTTTCACTCTTAGCATTTTGTTGTTAAGGTGGCCTATGCTGTAGAGCTAGGGGGCTAAGGAGGGCTCAGTCCTAAAACAACTGAATTTTACTTTTTGGTGTTGTTTTGGGTCATTTTTATACTGGAGCCCCCCTTGTTATTTTAGTTGCACTACATTACTCATGGTAGCTATTCATGATTGCGATTTTTGCTGTGTTATCAAAACAATATGAGATAAGTTGAGCTAAAAGTATGTCATGGGAAAGAAAATCAAAAACCGTTAATAGATTTGTTTATTGGTTTATTTCACCTAAAGTTTTTCCCAGCTGGAATTGAAGCGACCCTTAGTTTTGTTTGTTAGGACATATCGAATTATTTGGTGAGGGTCTGTAAAACTGATTGATTCTGGGGCGGTGGATAGTTAGTCTTGTTCTCGGTTTATTTGCCTTTTTGGCCACATTGTTTCAGGCTTTTCCTTTGTTATTTCATTTTTTACATTTGGTTTAATCCATTCTTGAACGGATTCGTTTTTAATTAACTGGCAAATCCTACCAAACTTTTATACAGCAGGGGTTACAACCAACCAACAAACCAACTTACTTTTAAACATCTGGAATAAAGTTCTGTCTGGATCTACCTCCTGGATATATGTTTTACAATTATTATTATGAATTTGTATACAGTTTGCTTTTCATATAGCAGCTATATAGCAGCTACGCTAGTTTACGCCAACTTTATCAACGAATAAAATACAAATCATATAATCCTTGAGGCTAGCAGCATTATAAAATTGTGTTCAAAAGGATGTCCGAAGGGGGAATTGAGAGTTAAGGGTAGGCTTATCATTTCATCCAATTCGAATCACGTTTACATGTTCAAAACTAGGAACTAAAATAGCCCTCATCCGCGTGAGATTTCAAGTCAATTTTAAGGAAAGATGGGATATTGCGTATGTAGGGATATTGAAATTTAAATGAAATTAATTAAAAAAGCAAGTGACAATCACACTATTCTCAAATCTCAAGTTGTTTCCAAAATATGTTTATAATTCATCAGTTTAAATAAATAAATAATAATTAAATAAATCATCTTACTGTCAGTTTAAACAAAATTAAAAGTATAAATGTTTGTATGGGGGAAATTAAAAATATGAGGATTCTGTCTATGAATACATTTTGTATGCTAAATTACGTTTAATTGTTATGCATGACCGTTTATGGTTTGATGAGAAAAATTGAGTTCAGTCACATAACCACTCGTCATCACCATCAGTCCATTAAAAATATTACAGAATACGATATATTATACGAGTCACTCTTACGTTAAAGGCACACTGTCGTGGAGCTGATTGGGTAAATAAAAGAATGAAAATGAATAAAAGTTAGGCAAGCTTCAGTA
>JAYJMH010070235.1:0-11198 GCA_036873815.1 Phacellophora camtschatica | reverse complement strand
GCGCCAAAAATATCGTGTGCCCAAAACATCAAAGGTGCCGGCGACGAGTTTCCCTTCTGCCTAATCTCTATTCTGTGGCTTTATGGTTTATTTCTATTGGGTTATTGTGAGCCGGTCACCGACCTCGGCAACAGGCCCCGTCCGTCCCCACTGCCCTTGGCCCCTGATTTTTAACAGAACATTTTTACACCAGTTCATTATTGACTGTCAGCAATGAGCGTATTGAGCTTGCGTGCAGCCTTAATACTAACTGATACTAATTGAAACAGATATCTAATGATTGCATTGAAAATGTTTGATGGTACGCATAGGGTACCAGCAGCTATTATGACATATTATGTTGGATTCCCACTCACCGCATGCCCTTTTCCATTTTCCTTTCCGCTCTGCCTTTCTCAATTTCTTCATCCCTTCATCGACCTTTCTCTCTTTGGAAGAGGCGCACAGCCATGAAGCCACGTTCGTTTTCAACCTCTCTGTCACCGACAGCAAGGAATTTTATTTCTGCAGGCTCTTCGGGTGATGCACAAATTCACCCAATTTCCCTTATTTTTGTTCATAGTCGATTGAAAAGAACAGGACCAATTGCCTACAAGGCAAGGACGTCGCTACAGGAGGGTGCGACACCGCCAACATTTGAGTCATCGGGATTCCGTCGGCAAATGGCGATATATTTTCGTTTTATTGTCTATATTTTCAAAAATCCCTATTTGTCTATTATTTTTCCCTATTTGTCTATTATTTTGAAATAAATTATATGTTAGAAAGTGTTTTCTCAAAATAATCTAGCCAAACAGAAATATTTTTCAGGTTGTTTAAAAGGCTTTTTTTTATTTGACTTTTATTTAATTTAAGGCAGAACAGACACCCAACAAAACTTTCTCTTCTTTGGTAGAAAAAGTGTCGAAGAATTCGATTATCAACGTCGTTTGTTTTTCGATAAAACAAAGATTTATTCTAAAATTTCTCTCTCAAAGGGAGAGTCGTAAAGTTGGAAATTCCCGAGTGCAATGTAATTTTATCCAAGAATTTAAAAGAAAAGTTTACCCGTCTTACCGTTTACCACATTTTAGGAATTTTAGAATTTACTTAATATTTTAAATTTGATATGGAGAGTAAGGCCCGTTCACACGGGGACACAATCATTCCGTTTCATCTCTGTACCAGTTTCTGGAACGAAAAAGTAGCTTGTTCACATGGGAACGGTACGATTGCGCAATCGTTCCGTTCCATCATTTCCCCACCAAAATTAACAAAAAGATCCTAATTCGCATTTCCCTAAATGTATTTTATAAATTTCTTTTCGAGGATAATTTCTTTCTGAGGATAATTTCTTGTTCTTGCGACTCAACCAATATCAAGATGGATTCTGCCTCTGCTGGTAAAAATAATAACCCCAAAACATGCTCGAAGAAGCAAGAGAAAGACAATATCAAAACGAGGGTCCAGATTGAATTCGACATTTACAAATTATGAGTTTTACAAACATTTTCCCGACTTCGATTACACATACATGATCAATCCAATATTAATCAAATATTATGCAACTGCATTTTGGCAGAGATTACACGCCAAACGATTGGTACCGCAATTGTGTAAGAAGGATAAGTAGATGAAAATATGTGCGGGCAATTGTGTAAAAATAAAAGAAGATAAAAGTATGTACCACAATTTTGCAAGAATGAAAGTAGGAGCCGAATAAGAATAAAACTCGTAAACAAATAAAAAAGATCTAAAGAAGGAGATACCCTCTTCTTCAGATTTCATTCATCAGATAGTTACTGTTGGTGTTTTGAACACACATTTAACGACTTTTAAACTTTCATGAAAGGATGATATCGGCAGTGAATAGCTACACTAAGATTCGTTTTGAACCACTGTGAATGGCGTGGCTGTGATACTTTTCTGGGGCATGAACTCCAACCCCCCTTACGGTTTGGTGCTCTACCCTTTTCCAGAGAGGGCAGTAAGAGGGTCACAAGCCACCATGGGAAGGTTAATTTTGATTGACATATAATTCTGTTTACAGTCTATATCACAAATGTTATTTTATTCAAGCAAATTCAAAGAATTAATGCACTACAAAGTGCCAAAGTTTACGACTTGAAAGTGAGTAATCTCAAATTTGGTGTCAAGAAACAACGCAACGCCATTGATTTATACGTTTGTGGGAATTAAAATGAATCAATTGCTAAAATTGCCCTGATCAGATTCTTTACAAAAAGTGGTAGTGATATTTTTGCTGATGCTATTCCTAGTTACATAATATCTCTTCAGAAACGACAGAAAATGGTCGTTTACAAGCAAACAAAAAGTGCTGGTCCTAACTATTTTCTCGCGCTTCACGCTTGAAATATTTGCTTTTGAAAAGAAAGCAATCTAATCTCAAAGGTTATGCATGGCTTTTCATGTGAGGAGTTTTTGTGGTATACCATGAGCTGATGATGGTCACGAATAGCTGTTCCTGAAATTTTGATATTCTATTAAAAAAAATTAGTGGTTGCAGGCCAATATGAACGGCCTGGGCCCGGAGTTGGTGATTGCTTTTTAACTTTTGGATGTTAGCTGCACGTAGCTAACCGGTATGAACCGGGTTAAGTAAACCCGGTTAGAGTTCATCATCATTCGCCTTCTCCGCCTTCGGCAGACTGCGCATCAACATGTGATATCTGTCTCCATAAATTTCGGTCTTTGACAGCAGTGTTCAGCGACATCAGGTTTCGTCCGGCCCAATGGCTAATGTTGTCTCGCCATCGTTTTGGTTGCTTTCCTCTACTTCTTTTGCCTTCTATCATTCCTTCTAGATTTTGATAGGCAGATTTTGCTTACGCCTTGAGTACAGCGTTTGGTGTGACCGTAGAGCTTCAAGACTTTGGATTTAATTGTGGATGTGATGGGGATGAGTTTTGTTGTACGAAGGAGGCAGGGGCGAAACTAAAAAATATTTTTGGGGGGTACAGCTTCAAAATTTGCCGACAAAAAGGGCGTGGTTGCTAAAAACAAATCGCACTTCCACGTAACCAAATCTTTAACCTGCCCTAACACAATGGCAGTCGGACATGTAGTAGTTTTGCAGCTTGTCACATATGTTTGGGGGCCCGGGGCACTCCCCAGGAAATTTTTCGTGACCACGTCCTTCAGATTGGCTTAGAACAACCTCCAATATATGTTTCATATCGATGATTGACCTTCATTCAATGTAGGTCAAACATCTGACATAATGGTTTAGCAAAATTTTAAAATTTAAGATTGCTGGAATGGCTATCGAGCCTGTTTTCAGATTCTTATGATGAAAAGTGAATTTTTTAGCAAAATTATAATTTTAGACAACTAGATTGACTGTTTGGCTTACATTAATAAACTATTGACGGAGAGTTGTTTTGCGAAATTTTTAAACTTAAGGTTGCTAGAGGCTGGCGTAGCTATTTCTAACACAGGATGGAAATGACAAAAACAGGGATTTCCCTGGAAAAAGATTTGAAATGTAGAATGCTATATGGGCTGTCAAGTCATATTTTCTAACAAGAATGCTTGTCGGCAAATTGCAAGTCGTGATCTTTTCCAGAAAACAACTATGGAATTTTTGCTAATATGTTTGAAAAATCAGTGGTCCAGTGACGACATTTATACAAATAATTTCCAACAGAAAGTTGCCTTGTTTGTTTGGGAGATATCTTAATTTGCCGACAAAGATTTCATTTGTGCCAACAGATAAAGTATTTGGGGGGTACAACGCCTCCCGTACCCTCCTTATGGGACGCCCCTGCCAGCTTGATTTAGGAATTTGTATAACGACTTAATAATAGTAGGCTCTTTACTTTGCATCATTATTGTGAACTGGGAATCAATTCGACTTGATACTGCTGATACTACTTGATGCTACTTGATACTACTTGATACTACTTGATACTACTTGATACTACTTGATACTACTTGATACTACTTGATACTACTTGATACTACTACTATATACTGGCTGCCCTAAGGAGAGTGTTTCTTGGTATTGCATAGGCTAGACATTCACATAGGAATTCATTTTCTTCCTCAACTCTGTCTAGATTACACAGTTTACATTTATGGGCATCTATTTGACATTAAGACCTTTATGTCGCCCAACATTTATGGGCATCTATTTGACGTTAAGACCTTTATGTCGCCCAACATTTATGGGCATCTATTTGACATTAAGACCTTTATGTCGTCCAACCTCAATTTGCAAATCTTGGTCACTACATCTGAATAATGGTCACTACATCTGAATCATGGTCACTACATCTGAATCGTGGTCACTACATCTGAATCATGGTCACTACATTTGAATCATGGTCACTACATCTGAATCATGGTCACTATATCTGAATCCTGGTCACTACATCCGAATCATAGTCACTATATCTGAATCATGGTCACTACATCCGAATCATAGTCACTGCATCTGAATCTTGGTCACTACATCTGAATCATGGTCACTACAATTATAGCTAATCTAATCAAATTTATGGATAACAGGAAACCAATTACAAAACCAATTGCAACTCTGTTTGTAACCCTTTTCAAAAATGTTGAGCATCCCTGCAAAAAATCATTTTTCGTCCCCCCTGTCAATGTTATTTTCAACAATTTTCCGTGTGCATGTTGCCCTTGATACCAATTTCAAATCCTTAAAGTATACCGGGTTTTCTAAGTTTGTCAATCGTTCTTAACTTAAGGGCATATTAATATTACAAAATGTATAAATAGGTTTTATCAACATGCCTGCGAATAAAATAACAAATATGAATAGTTAACAAGTCGACTTCATTTCTGTACATACATCCGAAAAACCGACGAACGATTGAGCATAAACATGCTTGAACTAAATGCGCAGAACTTAGATGGAAATTTCCCAAAACCGTATTAGAAAATAGTGCCCCCTTCCTTTGGCGCCAATGAAGTTTTGCCGCATATCAGAATAAATTCAGGCATGAAAACGAGTCGAAACTATTGAATTCAGATTGCAAAGAAAGGACTGGGAGATCGTTGAGTTGATCTAAATTTTTTACGTGAATTTGCCATTTATCATTGTTTTGTACGAAAAAGCAGGGTTGAAACATCAAGCAGCTGAGAAAATGGTTCAATAATACCGATTTGAAAATATTTGGTCCCACATATACTTCAGGAACAGTACGTTTTTAGTCTCACCGGTACTGGATCTCGTTCTGAAATTTAAACCTAATTATTGAATGTTGAAAAATTAGTAACCCTATTTTAGAAGACGTTCTTCGGCGTGTTCTGTTCTCGTTTTAACACGATCTTTCGTTTAATTTTCCGTGTTTAAACTGAAAATATTGTGTTATACATTGTGAAACTACTGTTCCATACGAAAGATGTTGAGCACCTATTTTTTTTTTACATTACAAGTATACAGTAAGACCTCGCATTTGAGAAATTGATTTTTCAGATTAAGCCCAGTTTTTTACAAATATTTTCTACTGTTTTCCTATTGTTTTTTTTGAGAAAATGAATCTAGAAGTTTCTCATCCGTGGTTCCTTAATTGCGGTGCCTCGTTGTAGTACTTAATTTTCAACATGTCTATAAACCATATATATATATATATATATGTTAATTTAATTTTGACATTGTTTTAATTCTTCAACAGAATCGAGGGGTGTACATGTTCAGAGTAGATTCTGACACTGTAATCGATGCAACAATGACTGGTGGCCCTGCTCGTTACATTAATCATTCTTGTGATGTAAGTTTTGCAATCGGGACTTCAGTTTCGTATTTTATTACTTTTATTTTGTCATTGACATCAGCTGATGTCAAAACTATGTGACTAAAGTAAAAATCATTTGTACAACATAACAGTATGTTTTAACAAATATTTTAACATAATGAAACCTATTGCAGCCCATTTTAACATTTAATCATAATGGTTTTATCATTGCAGCCAAATTGCGTTGCTGAAGTTGTTGTTATTGGTGGAATGCCAAAGATCATCATCATCTCAAACAGAAAACTCGACAAAGGAGAAGAGGTTGGTTAATTTTTTTCCCAACTACATTATTTTGCTCATTGCAAATTAGATAAACGTCGAAATGTTATGAATACCGTAATAATTCGATTAAGCCCCGGGGGGGGGGGGGCTTTTTCAAAACTCGACCTTTCGATAGGAGGGCTTATTCGAAAGTCAGCTTCCCTGAGAGCATTATCTAAAAAAAGGCATGAGTATTACCTATAAAAGTTATCTCATATTAAACTCAACATAGGTATTGTAGTACAAAAAAGAATTCTGGAAAGTTTGTAATCAACGTGTTGTCTTTCTTACTGAATCTGACAGAATATCAGAGGGGAGTTTATTCGATTTCTGTTTTGACAATTGAGGGGGGCATATTCGAGAGGGGGGCTTCTTTAAAAAATGACCTTGAACAGGAGGGGCTTATTCGAGAGAAGGGACTTAATCGGATTATTTCGGTAAACAAGAAATGTTTTAATGATGTTTTGTGCATTAGCATGAAGAAAGTTTGTAAATAGTCTATCAATTTGCAGTCTATCAATGCTACATATTTTTATGATCTCAAAATTTAAAAAAGATCATAACTGAATTAGATGCAACATTTTATTCTATCCTGTGTGTATCAGCTAAGTAAGCTAACTTAAACCACGCCATCTTCTTCACTTGCTTTGAACAGTAAAGTATAAAGTCATTGAGTCTTTTAATGCTGATATTTTTCAAAATGTTGATGATTCATTTATATGATTTTTTATCAAGTGATTATTTTATTACTGATATTTTTTACTAAAACCCTTCACTAAATTTAACTGTAACATTTGTTTATACTTGTTGTGTTTTGATATTATACTTATTTTTAATGAGAGATAACTTCAAGATCTGCCTAGATGAAAAATTTGAAATACACAAATATTTCAGAAAGCCTAGCTACCTTAGTGGTATTGTCAGTCACTGGTTCTCAGTTCTTGGAGCAGACAATTGAACTCACTGCTTTCTTCTTTTCCTCTGCTCGTTTTATTCTTTTTCTTGCAATGTAGAGAATTTTTTCGAAAACGTGCCATGCTTGCATGCAATTTTCACGGGAAATAACTCCCACGTTTTCATCATGTAACCCCCTAAACGACAGTGAGAATGAAAATTAACGCACAAAGGATATCGCTTTCAGAAATTAACGTTCTTAAACGCACTTAACGCGATAAGCCCCAAATGGGAATCATGCTTTAGGGATTTACTTCGTTAATGAATAATGTTTAGTTTCATTATTTTCTTATTTACCATATAATATTTGCCTATTCTGTTTGCAGCTCACTTACGACTATAAATTTGAATTCGAAGACGATCAACACAAAATCGCTTGCCTCTGCGGAGCAGCAAATTGTCGGAAATGGATGAACTAACGCATCCCGCTTTGGTTTTCTACGCAGGATATCATTAAATTGTGTTCTGGGGAGAAGGGAATTGGTAAATTAAAGCTAATGTTTGGTGTAACAATGGCCTTAGTTTGTTCAACACGCCGTTTTGTACTATTTGACTTCAATGGAAATATTTTATCCCCTGCTGTTTTGAAATTGTTTTGTGTAGAGTTGCATCGAGTCATGGTTTCTTGAAATTATTTTTCATATCTGCAGAAGTTGATTTGATTTGGCTGATCTTCAAAACTTGGTCTGGAATAGTGTAGGCTTGATTGATTAAACTCATTAAACAATGTTTATCAAAAGAAGTGATAGTTTCGTCTTTTGAATTGAATTGGGTCTTTTTACTTAACGCATGTTGACTGCTAATGCCAAGTTTTTGTTTCGTTGTTGATGATCAATTGATTACCCAAAGATTGAATAGTAAGAAAAACGTTTTAATTTTATAATGCTAAAGTGGTGAAAGTGGTGTCCAAAGGCCGATTAAAAGTTTTTGTTACTACGAGCTTTCAATTTTTTGGTCAACAGTTCCTGCCAATTTCCCCAAAATTTGCATATTTTCCTCACATTTTTACAACCATGATCCCTGAATTTTGAATTATTTTCAATTCTTAAAATGACAGTTGCATTGACATTTTTCTTTTAGAATTAACCACATTTTGCTTCAGGGTTTACTTTTTCATCAATTTTTCAGAAAAGCTTTACATTGTCAAAAGAATCTTCTTGGGGCAAAAATATACAGCAGAATATTTCCTGTGCTCCCACACTTTATCGGCCTTGGCTGTCCAAAAAATTCTTTCAGAGGGAGTCATTGTTCAACTTGGTATGTGGGAATTTTAAAGTTTGTTTTCAGCAAAAGTTTATGTGATAGAGCAGAACCACTGGTTTTTAATACAATACGTGTAACATCATTTTAGTGATGTTATTTCGAAGAAGGGACTTCGCTTGTAAAAATGTTGGATGTAAATGTTGCGCTAGAAAATTCTTGGTTGTTTATTGTAGATTATGCAACCGGTTATAGGGTCTATCTTGCACCAAAGTGGACAAGACAATTTTTCAGAAATTTTAACACTTAAATACGGTATTTTTAACATTTTATATCTTATATATTTCTAACTACGTTATCTATATCGATTTTCGTTGAAGCTGGCCGTCACAACAGCATGTGAGGGGATTTAGAGGGGATGTGTCGTCAGTTTTGCCTTTTTCCGCCAATTTGGTGTATTTACGATAATTCTATCGTATTCGTTGCGCTTTGTTTCTACCTGCCAGAAGGCATGCCTCTTGAAATACCATGATTAATTATGGTACTTAAATATTTAAGATCCCAGATATTATGTTTTTGTTCACTTTGGCACGCAATATGGTTCAACGTCAGGCTATTCACACGATAGAGAAGTATATAATATGGCGTTCCTCCGGTTTATCAATTATGTAAGTGATTAATGTTTTAGTAAAATTTGATCCAAATTGTGTCGTATTTCATAAATAGATTGTATTTTAGAGAATGACAGACAGGGTATTTAATACGTTTATGAACCCCTCCATCTGGCATTTTCGTTTTATTATTTGAAGTTTACTATCAGATGGTGGCATGTACACTGTTGAATCTAACATTTATAAAGCAGTATTCTGTTGTAATCTTGTCTCTACTTTCGTGAAACTACTTGCTTTCATTCATATTTTTCTGTTGCTTTACTACCGCGTAAATATAAAAGCCTAAATTTGAAACTGGGTTGGAGAGATATATTTTTAGTTGCCGAGTACCACTAATCTCTGGCTTGTTTGCTCAATTTCATTTTATTTAAACTTTTGCATGCATTGTAATCCTTCATCATGAACTGATTGAGCCATGTTAAAATAATTTACTAATGTTAAAGTAAGTGACAATGTACTGAAACAAAAGCTATGACTGCCATTATCCTGTGTTTGGGAGAAAAAACCGCAGCAAAGCTTGCAACACGGTGATGACGCTTTCAATACAACATCTCCATTATCGTCTCTTAGACATAATTCATGCAAACATTCGTGTAGATATTTGAAAGATTGTTTTTATGCAATCAGCAAATATCTCGCTTTTCCGAGTTATCTTTTTCATTCAAACATGACGTGAATAAATATGATAAAAAATACCTTCAAGGACATAAAAATTCTTGCAAGGAATAATTTGCAAAGATTTTGTTTCTGTGTTTCACATTAAAATAAATGTATTTCCTTCTACACGTATTAATACACTAATTGTGTTAATCAATAGGCACAATGCAACATAAATTTGAAGAGAAACAACACAAATCATAAGCAGGTTTGGTTTCCCGTACACGCACTTAGCTTGCCGGAATTGTGTGTAGGAAGCATTCAACCGGCAAAATTTGATTTCACTGTTGCAATTCTTTTGTTTCCTTAATCTTGTTTTTATTCCGCAACTCTCGTTCTTTTTTGTTTGCTTATTTGACATTGTTTGATTGACCTCGCTTCGTCCCATCATTTCAATATAGTTTAATCTATGCCGCGTTACCCAGAACCGACATTTCGCTGACATCATTTGCATATATCCGTAAAAACAACAACCTGTGTCCTTCTTCCCTTCTTCGTTTATAAAGCTGGTCACCACAAAGCAACAAAAGCGCAAGCCTGACACAGTCACTGTGCATTATGTGCTTTTATTTTGGTTATTATTTGTAAAAAAAAAGCGTGATTATATATGGAGCTCATAGGGGGACACTGATTAGCTCGTGCGAAACAATAAGATCTTGAGTTGGCATTCGAGTGACAGAAGAGTCACGGAGAAAAGGTAGAAAAGAACACAGAGCAAATATGCAACATAGGAATGATGCAACAAAATCTGATCCTTGTGACTAAACGTATGACAATGGTAATGCAATGCTATATTGTACGACTCGTGAAAATTATTATTAGGTAAATTTCTGGACTTGCATAATCTGACTTCAATTAAACTGGCAATAATACAAGGAAATAGTTGGCCTTATTTCAGAAAAGTAACTCTTCTTCAGCAAACATTTATATTGCTCTCTATTGTTCAGCTCAGTCTCCTTTCAAGAACAATTTTAGTTAACCAATAAGATTTTCAAAAATAAAAATTGAAAAAAAAAATTCATTTTCCGTAAAAGTGAATCTCGAATGTTGATTATTCTTCAAAAACTGATAATGATCCCATGCACGCTCCTGCTCTCAGTCCATTTCAATTTGGAGAACATAGGGTTTCTGTATTTTTTTTTTACTGTTCTTGCTCGTAATTATGTCATATCACTTTACACCATTAATTTCCATTGGGAACATCAAGTCATGCCCGATAACTATGGCATAACCTCGTCGGGATAATCATCATAACTCGTAGGTCACGAAGTGATCTGATTGGCTGAATCTTCCTTACGGGTGCCCATTGCAGAAACTCTCAACTCATGCCCATTTCCAGGTATATAAAGTTACTGATTTGGTCTTTCCACGGTCGTGGATCATTGCAGCAACAACAACAAATTACCTTTAGATTCAGCGTTTTTACTTCCAGGTTAGGCCTAAATAATATCAACCATGGTTGCAGCCAAGCTGTCGTCTGATGCAGGCGCGGATCCAGGGTGAGTTACTCGAGTTGAGAAACTCACCCAAAATTTCCTAGATAAGATTTTTCATGTAATAATTTTTCTGTATGGTGATTTATATTTTTTATTCTTTATTTGATAGAATCCTGATAGGAACTCTTTTTCAATTATTTTTGTGATCTAAACTATTCGTTTGGCGTTCGCACTGATGACCTTTTCGATATCCGATTGTA
>JAYJMH010070224.1:0-11199 GCA_036873815.1 Phacellophora camtschatica | reverse complement strand
TTTCGTGTGAACGGGAGGCCAATCCGTAACATTTTGTTCCGTTTTCAAAGTGTGCCGGCATCGTGTGAACGTAGTCTTAAAGTTAAATGACTAAAGGGGATGGAGGAAATATGAACGAAAGCCATGACATCAGAGAGATTTTTCGAAGTTTCAGAGAAGGTTGACTCAGAAAGGACTCATTCCAGTTCTGCAATTGATTGGATACTACAAGAAGCAAAGAACTCCAAAAATTGGCTAAGTACTTGGACAGGCTTACTATATGCCATGTTGACATATTTTGTTAAACCCGTCTCAAGAAGCGTTTGCAAACAAGTTTGAAAAAAGTTTTGGTTTGGTCGAAACATGAAAATAATGAATCCTGGTGAATTGTAGTAAGTAGTGCAAAATACAATTTATTGTTATATTTTTATTTTCATATAAAAATTACTCTCACAGAAAGACAATGAAATAATCATGCTCCTTTTCAACATCTTTAGAGTTTCAGTTTATGAGAATTTGTATTAAAGAAATTATTTATACCACCACCACCATCCAGGAAAAATTGGAAATTTTGTTAACATTAATTGTGTCAACAATCTCACAAGACGCTGCTAAAGAGCCTGATGCAATAATGACTATTTTATAAAGTTTATAAATCATTTGAGTTTAGTTAGTTTCAGCATATGGTATCAGTTTCTTGATCTGTTTTTCCATTGTTGAGTTAGCACTTTACGAGTGTATGCATTTGTAGTTTTGTAATGCTTGCTTGATTCTTTAATTGCAAATCGGATAAACCTCCACTATCAATTCAGAAGCAGCAAAATTTTCCAAGTTGACAACGTCCAAATTCCGCAGAACAGCCATAACACAATCTTTGTAACAATATTCTTTTCTTTTGAGAATCACGAAAATGAAAATTAGCCAAGAGATCTGTCTTTCAATAACATTAAACTGGTTTTAAATGTCTTTCAATAAAATTTGCTTTGATAAACTGCGTAAATTTTTGTAACTTTGGCTAACCAATTTCAAACAATGTGGTAAAAATGTTCAATAACTTGCAATTTTGTATCCACAGCTGATGATAAACATATTGATTTGCATTTTTCCAATTCTATATCCATCTTCCAATTGCATGCTTTATCACACTAAAAAGTGAAATAGTTACTATTTCAATGTTGCAAGATGCTGGCCATTTGAATCAAATAAATTTAACCCCCCCCCCCACCCCACCAAAGACCAACAAATATTCTAAAGGCTCTGGATTAATTTCGATATCACCTGCTAAGAGTAAAATAAAACACAAAAAAATAAATTACAGTAACATGAAATACTGTTTGAGCAACTCCGTGTGTGTTCCCAATCACGAAACCGATAAATAAAATACCCCTGGTACTACCTGCAAATTTTCCATATGTCGGTTGTTCTTCCGATTTCCGACAAAATATGTTGTTTGGGTATTACAGTTGTGATCGCTGAAAAAACTGCATTCGTAAGTTGTAAGTAGGCCTCCCCATTTTTTAGGCCTATCTATTAGCTAAACAAAAATGATGAGACAAAGCAAGCCTCTCATTGTTGTTTCATGCAATAAAATATTTTAGATCTTGAAGAGTTATAGGCTACCTGCCTGAAGCGACTTCTTCTTTGCATTCTGAAAACCAAGCACAGCAGCGGATTTGCCTTCGTTTTCCGTACAGAAAAGCAAAAACAGCACAAAAAGCCATTGTCTTCATTGTTAAGGTTTCATTGTCTACATTGTCTTCATGTAACTTTCAACAGAGCATTTCCGCTGCAACGGCTTGTCGATTGTTTGTAGGCTACGCTTTACCTTCACCCTTAACATATTCCGTGGTCTCAAAAACTGCCTGTAGAGCTAACTATATTCTTCTCGCGCATGCGCTGGAAGCAATTAAAAAAATAAAGCTCCCGTCGGGGAAATCCTAGCGCCACCCCGGATGACAATAGTTATCACGAAATGATTTAAGAATTCACATTAAAAAACGATTATTTAATAATTGAGCAAAAATACATCATTATTAAATAATTTGAAAATATTTACAGGATTTTAATTTCAAATTTTTATTTTTGCGTAATGGTATGATACGAGTTAATATTATGATAATAATTACAGAATAAAATATTAAATTAATATAACAAGTTACTATTGAACGATGATTAAATGATAATAATATTAAATTCAACATTTTATCAATTATTCCTCCTCTTCAATCACAGAGAGTCTGCGGAGCCTTCGTGCATAATGATCAATAGACAATGCTTCGTCTTTAAAAGCATGAATAACCTTTTCAACGTCAGACTTTGTGAATAGAAAAAGGTCAACGTCGGTAGCAGTCACTATAGTCTCGGTGCAAGGGCTATTTGAAAAAATGTTTTCTAATCCGAAGAAGTCATTGTCTTCATAAGTTCTGCGCCCTTCATTGCTATGTTTGTGTTCTGTTTCCACGGTGAATCCATGCACCTTCAAATTCAAAAAACGCTGTTAGCTAGTTCTTTAAATTCCCTTTCCGAATTTTTTCAAACCTTTAAATTCAAAATAACACTGTTAGCTGGTTCCTCAAATTCACTTTTATAAATTTTTCGAACCTTCA
This sequence comes from Phacellophora camtschatica, assembly GCA_036873815.1. NCBI lineage: Eukaryota > Metazoa > Cnidaria > Scyphozoa > Semaeostomeae > Ulmaridae > Phacellophora > Phacellophora camtschatica. The sequence goes on along the minus strand of JAYJMH010070224.1, from coordinate 8,614 downwards.
AAAGAAAACTTCCGTCTGTCAATGTTTGAGATGTGTTTGAGATACTTGTTTCAAATACTCTCTCACTCCGAGAAAGGCCGCATGGCCCATTGCTAAATAATACAAAACGACATGTTTTCCGGAGGTAAATGCGGATAACACCCAAATGTGGCGCCCAGACCAAAACTTTCTTTACAAATAGTCAGAATATATCAAAGTTAATACCATGAAATCGCATAAAAAATATCAGCCTACCGTTCCTCTTCTGATAATATAAAGTCCTTGGTCGATGTCCCCTGTCCTCATTACGCACTCTCCGGTAATAAAGTGACAATATTTAGCTTGAGTGCAAAGGAGGCGAATAAATGGCTCACTGCATTTTCTAAACATCGGTATCTTCGGGATGATGCCACCAATCAAGAACATGTAAAACTCAGCACGTAGACAGTAAGGCATATCAGCAAACAGTGAACTAACATTTATTCCCCTGGTATTAAAAACAAAATAAAATCAGAAAGTAAGAGTAAAAAGTTAAAGTGTAAAGATCAAATGTCATGTCAAAGTATCAAAGTGTAAAGATCAAATGCCATGTCAAAGTATCAAAGTGTGCAGACCAAATGTATATTATGTAGTGAGGATGGCCTGGTTGATTAAGGCGCCTCACTCACGATCGTAAGGCCGTGGATTCGAGAATCCAATCCTGCAAAATTAATCAATCAATCAACCAATCAATCAGTCAATCAATCAATTAATCAATCATATTCTTCGTACCTGTTTTTGTTCCAAGAATGTCTAAAAAATTGTAAAACTCTGTGTTGCAATGACAATGAAATACACTGTCCTCTCATATGAGTCTAAGAATAAAACAAAAACATACAAAATCAGCAGATAAAAAAGTGAGTTTGTTTAAAAAATCTATAAATTAAAAATTAAAATTTTACACATATATATACTTTACATTTGGCTAGAGTTTATGCGTATCACACAATTTTAAAATTTGGGAAAAACATAAGCTAAAAGTTCAATGTTTCGAAACACTTCACTCTTCGTTAATTTCATAAGCAATTCCAATGCGCCATGTCAGACTTCAGTGGTAAAAAATAGCGCATTGAATATTGCACGGATGGGGTAAAAATGTAAAATCTGATTTCAAAAGAATTACACCCGGAAATATTTTATTTTATATTTTCCATTACAATTAATATTGCAAAAATGAATGCACACAGGAAGTATGGAAAGTTTACTTGAATTGCGGAAAATTGCTGCGATAAATTTTGGCGAAATAATGGTGTACGGTGTTTATACAGTGCCAGAAAATTTTGGCGAATCAATCGTAGTTAGTTTTCGTAGCAGGAGCAAACATACTATGGCTTGGTTTCCATATAATCGTAAGAGAGCCGTAAGACTGCCGGCGACTGCCTGCCATTAGTCGCCGGAACTTTCCAGATTTTATAGAAACATGAATAATAGATGGTCTGCGACGTTCCGATCTCTTTACGATCTCTTACGATTTCATTTTTTTATTATTTCATTTTATAATATTTATTCATGGTAGTCCATTCAGTTTACATTTTTTTTTCATTGGAGCCCTGCTAAAAATCCTAATTACAATTTAATTTAAAATAAATAATAAATTGTTACACAGCAAAGTTAATTTACAACTTTTTTAAATTTTATAAAAATAAAAAATATTTTTATTTATATATAAAAAATATAATTTAAAAAAAAAAATAAAAATGTTTAATTGAATGGTATAATACTGAAATAATAAAAAAAATAACAATAAAATACAAGAGAAAAAAAAACGGGAAGAGTTATCAGCATCTAATTTTTGATTTGAGGGATGCGAGTGAAACTGATTGCTTTTCCGGAATTGATAAAGATTTCCAAAATTTAGCGCCACGATAAGAAAAAGACAGTTGACCAGTTCTTGTTCTCATCCTAGGCAATTTCAGATCTATCGACGTGTTTCTTAAGTTTCTCAAATTTGTCTCAGAAAGTTTGTTGAAAAGTACCTTCAAATAATCGGGCACAAAATTATTGAGGGATTTGAACATCATTGTTGATGATTCAAATTTAATCAAGTTTCTAACATTTGGCCATCCCAATTTCCGAAACAAGGGTGCTGACAGACAGTCGTAAGAGCTATTCGTTACAATTCTGGCAGCTCTTTTTTGCAAGTTCTGAAGTTGATTTAAATAACCTTCTCCGCAGCATCCCCAAACAGAACAACAGCATCTGAAATGCGGTTCAACTATACATTTATACGTCTTGTTTAAAGTGTCCCTATCTGTGATTCTTTTGGCATACTTAAGCAGACCGACTGTACGGAAAATTTTATTTGAAACTAATTTTATTTCATGGAAATACTCTGACAGGGAAGAGTCGAATACGATCACAGAGAATCACCGGTTCTCTTACGGCTCTCTACGATTATATGGAAACCAGGCTTATAGATAGCCCAATAAAAAGTGTTGCGGATCAACTGTACTGGTGTAAAAGAAAAGCTGATCTGAAAAACTTTCGTTACAGTACCGGTTAAATTGTACCGGTCTGTGCAATGTAAAATAAAGGTCTTACCTGAACTGCGGAAAGCTTCTCTTCAAAATTCACACGATGAGCTTCGAGGTTTGCAAGGGCAGCTGTTACCTTGCCTAGCACAAAACCAAAAATCAATTTCCCTCCAATCATGACACATGATGCGTATACTAAAAATTAAAAATGCGCTTGTTAGCATCATGTTGTTTCGCATGTTCAAGTATAATCTGCTTGAATAGTTATAGTTGAATAGTTATAGTAATAGTTGAATAGACCAAAAATTCGTTCCAGTAAATTTAAATAACATGAAATTAAAATTTATAAACAGTTCCACGTGTGGTAATCCCATTAAAAAACACTTGGGGCTAAATGTTTTGCAGTAGTCTGGTTACAACTATTTTGGTAGAGGCTTTAGTGTTAAAAATATATTTACAAACAACTTAACTTAGGGGGGACCGATAAAGAGGGTTATGGGGAATGGTAAAGAGGGTTCAACTCACACATCTCCATTGAGTTTGTTGCGTGAATGTCTCCGTATCCAGTTGACGTCATTGTTGCTACAGTCCAGTAAACGCAATCGCCATATCTTTCAAACAGGGACTTATCTTCAAAGGCAATATCTTTAAAGTAAAGAAAAAAAAATGAAATTCGCAGATCACGGAAATCGAAAGTACTGGATTTATTTCCAATTAACAGGCAAATCCTATCTCAGCTTCATTTTGCAGGGTGTAATACATACAAACCAACATAATTCAAAAGATAAACTTGCGTTGAAATATTAAAAATTAGAATAAAATCATTTCCGTGTGTATCTCCTAAAACTATAACATTTTACATTGTTTAGCAATAGGTCATATGGCCATGCCAGGGAGAACATTGTTTAGCAATAGGTCATATGGCCATGCCAGGGGGTTAATGCTCGTTAATGGTTAATGTTCGTACTGTGTTAGAAATAAATATATAGCTTAGGAGTTAATCGTTGACTTCATGAAAACAAATCCGAATATCCCAGAAAAAATTTAAACTGTCTTTTAACTATATCTTCGAGAAAAACATTTCCAATTAAACAAATAAAAATTCGAAAAGTCGAAGTCACCCTCTCCAATCCAACTGTTCTGCCTGCACGATGGTGTGCATGCTAGCATATACCAAATACATGCAAAAGCATGTATAACCAATGAAACTTCAAGAATGTTTTCACTCAGTCGAACAAGAAGAACGCTAAAAGCAAAAAAAAACGCCTTAGAAGACAATCAATACAATGTTGAAAACTAACTCACGTTTGGCAATGAACGAATTTCCTTCAAACGTTCATAAGTAAGGATCATTATGAAGCTGACAATAATGTTTATAATTCAAAATTTAACATACTAAAAATACAATGTACATCCTGTCAGACCCAGGGAAAGGAAAAGCTCAATCAACCTGGGCCGTTTTTAATAGAACAATCTGTAATACAGCAATATTAAGATAGGCGATAAGATTAACAATGAACAGTATTTCATAATTCAGAAGATTTTAAAAAGCCAAACGAATACGCCCCTAGTCTACTTAGTAATCCCTGAGCTATACCGAAGCAAAGTCAACGTTAATGGCTTTCTCAAAGACATATATGTAGTATTCTCAGCAGATTTTAGCAGTAGAAATCCTCTAGCTTTGGTTTCTTTGAGTATTATTCAGAGTATTAATACTAACGGTCAACCACAGCTGCTTTGCAAACGTGCTTTGCGAACGTTTAACCACCCAAACCAATGGGGAGGTTTAGCAAGAAGACGCGAGATTTGAAACGAACCGCATTTGAAACGACTTTTTTTTATAAAAGATGGATTGAAACAACATGATCATCAAATAGGCCAGAGTTTCCTCAAAAGAATTTTAAATTTAAATGTTTAACGTTTTCATACGGTGATATGAACGTGATTGTTACTGATGGTGGTTAATAGGTCTTTTCCGAACAAGCAAACATGTTTTAATGATGTTGCCAGTGCCGTCCACGTCTTATTTTCTAAAACTCCTTAATATATAGAGTAAAACGTACTTGATGTTGAGTTTCTTGACCCAGAGATCATACATTTGAAAAATGCGAACAATCCTAAGCAAGTGGATAACTCGAAAGTATGAAAACGCCATCCACCTTTGTTCAGGTGGAAAAGCAAGTGCGAATATATCTAATGGGAAATTTGCGACTGCATCCGATTTGAATTTCCCTTTGAGATAATGAGTGTATGTGTCATCAAAATAGTCCATCACTTCACCACTTTCTAAGTTGTAGGTCTTGTGAAAGTTCAGATAGATCTGTAAAATAAAGTAAAATTAGTTACAGTGCGCGGGCACCCAAACGCCGCCTGCCTTGGCATTAGACATTCCTGCAGAAACGTTTGCGGGAAACATACACACACTACAAAGTAAAATTTGAGATTTGTATTCTCACGGATTTCAAGCTACAGCCTTGCGAACAAGGATAGTTTTTTTGGGGTCACCCGGTATACTTAAAGACATTCGGCACTTGTAAGAATGGTTTGAGGCCATTTGTCAATCAAAGATTACCCAATCAGATTGCACACAATGAATATTATGTGATCAGCTTATGACACTGAATCTTCTTTGCAGGAGCTTCTTTAAGCTAGCTGCAAGTAGCCCATTTGGCCTTTATCATATGGTGTCTGCAACAAAAATGATAAGATTGTTGTATTCTTGCTTTTTTTGGCAAGAATATTAAAAAGCTGGATAATTCATGGACGGTGGAACGTTACAAAAGTTGGTGGGCTAACACGCCGATTTAGCCTTGTCTGAAACAGAAATTGCGTAAACACAATAGAAGAAGCAAGAATTTTTCCAGAAAAATGGAAAATGGTGTAGCCAACTAACTCAGAATATTTAGGTTATTTAGCAAATAATTTTAATGATATTCGCAAAAATGTTCATTAAAAATTTATAAAGACAAGAAATCACTTACCTCAATAAGAAAAGATACTTCCCAGACAAAACTAAACGCCAGTAGTGCTGGAGATAGCTCTTGAAATGCAGCCTGCATATATAAATGGTCATTCAATTAATATGGAATGAAAACGCATGTTAGAAGCTGCTTGCAAAAGACACTAAAACAAACACTAAAAGTCAGCCGCTAAACTAAAACAAAACACTTAATACTGCAAAATAAAAATACATGAAAATGGTACGTTGTCATTCAGAAAATATTTGGTGGCCCAAATCGATATCCAATGTCTGCAAAGCAATTTTTGCTTGAATTTGATACCTTGTTTAATTGTTTACCATAATCTATCCAATAATAACTGAGTTTTACTCAATGAAGCCAAAATTATATGATTTCTGTTGCTGCAATTTGCTGGAATAATACATTATGGTTTACAAAATCATCAACGTTGTCTTTCTTTCAGTATATCTCATGGATTACTTGATAGATTTTGGCAAAAAGCTATCAAACGTCAAGTTAACGCCTCTCACATCAACGTTATGCAAAGACATAATTAATGAAAATGAAGCTCCTTCATGGCATAGCAGCTTTGCAAAGGTATGAAAATTTTGTTGGACCACCGAGAAAAATTATCTTCTAAAATAACTAACAAAAATCTCTAAAACGCCACAAAGGTAATAAAAGAGTTGCAAGGTTCAGGAAGAATATTTAATGACACATACCATATATATGATAGTAAAGTAAGTGAGGAAAATGCCAATCCAGTTGATTCTTTCGAGGTGCCTCAGTGGGCCAGTGTGGTCCACCGTGAACTTGTTCCAAGATTTTAACGTCTTCCAAAATGGAAACGAAAGGAAAGATCCTCTGCGACTTGATCCCGGAGATGATGGGTCTATGAGTCCAGCCCAGCTGTCACTTCTATATCTAGCGCAGACACTCGAAAGTGAACTTACACTCTCAAGTGAAAAGGAACTCTGGAATAAACAAAATATATTGATAATAATAATATACGATAATAATATAAGATAACAACTATTTTCTAAACCGAAACTAAAACTGAAAGCTCTCAAAGGATATACGGTTGAACATTCGCTATCTCGAGCTCTCAGGGGGAATGAAAATTAGCCGAGAAAGCAAGTTTTCGAGATAACCGAAGTTAAATCAGCGCTTACAAGCTCCCAAGGGATATACAACTGAACCCCGCTATTTTGAGCTCGACTCTCAAGGGAATGAAAATTTGTTCTAGATAGCGGAAAACTCTCAAGGGATGCACAAAATAGTTCGAGTTAACTGGGAGTTGAATGAGTTTCACTTAAGAGAGGGATTCAACTGCACAAAATTATATTTTGCTTTGCTTCTCCAGCCACCGTTGTTGACTTACATGTCTTCTTGAGTTTCTTCTTGAGTAATTATTCTCCACGGTGCGAATTTCAAAACCAACGCCACCACTTTGTTCCTCTTCGTCCATCTTCGCTTTTAAATCATTTGCAACGCTAACAATGTGCGATTTTATTTTGGGGAAGCTATCCAACATTGCGTCCAAGTCTTTCTTCCTCAGGACAAACATATCTATATTTGTTTGTGCTCTAAAAATAAATAAATTATCAATTTTAGCTGCGTATGGAATTGCATTTCAAAAATCTTGGCTTTCAGCTCATCTTGGGTCAAATTATTTGTCACAATATTGAATTTTCTCCCCAAAACATTTTACATTGGTTTTCCAACTTTATTAAAAACATGTGAATACATAACTCGTTATAATTACCAACAAAACATAGATGGATAACCAACGAACAATTTCAGACCTCATTGATCGTAAACTCAAATGTAGCAGGGGAAATATTAGAACTTTTCAGTTTGTTTGAAATGCAAGAATTCAAAAATTTGTTTTAATTTCTTTTTAAGATTTCTTTTCGCTTTCCGACCCTTAGTGTTTCTTAGTTGTTTATCATTGTAAGTGTCCTGGCTGCAATGCCTCGTACTACGAGAAAACGTTCCGTAAACGTTAGTTACTAAAACGTTGTAGGGTAGGGAGCACTTTGGGGTCAACAAAGCTGGTCAGCAGATTAAGGTCTCGGCTTCTACTATTTCTGAGCACACTCTAAAAGCAGTTCATATTGGTTCTATTTAAAATCTATCCATTCTTTAAAACAATAACAACCACCATATGCCCCCAAAAAGGCTACACGTGTTCAACAATGCTGCTTAAGATTAAGTTTTTATACTTTTGTTTCTACTAAGGTATTGTAATTCAGGCCTAAAATTCTTGTTTGATACCTTCTCGTTTGGCAAAATTGATTCAATAATTATTGCCCCAAAGTTACTCCAAATGACTCATTTCAACCGGAGGTTTTGTTAATGACAGTAAACGTCAAAATCATAACCATTACAAAAGAATTTCTGAATGTATTTTGTTAACTTTCAGCTGAATTTATCTGGTCAACATAAGTATGTCCTATTATGAATCAACTCATGTTTTAATTTCGCACAGTTAAAGATTTGAAGGAACTTCATCCCTTTGACAGTTTTGATAGGAACAACTCGCAGTCAATGATACTTTCAATGACATTGGAGAAGGCAGTGACCAAGAGGCAGATGAAAATAGGACTTTGTTTGCCCGATTACGCAAGAATTGAAAAAGTGTAGTTCTAAAAGGATCCAAGGCCTAGAAACTCTTCAATGACGAACCTGTATTGTTTTCAAACTTTCGACTATTCAACCACTCTGCTCACACACTGGCATTTTCCCTAAATAAGATCTCAAATTGTTCGGTGTCGTCAGATTTTCTATTGCTGGTAATCACATTGAGCTTTGTGTTCACATTTTTGTAACAAAGATGTAAAACAAATGTACCAATTTAAGGTTTTTTGCAACACCCGCCCGGTATTAGCTTAAATTCAGTTAAATTTATGAGGTGGGGACTCTGGAGGAGGGTCGTCCGCGGTTCCTATTGTTCAGCATCGACCTCCTGTGCTGGCCTGACATCCAATGTGAAACGGATTCTAGCATTTATGAATAATAAATGGTATGTTTAGCAAGTATTTTGTAGTTATTTATTTAGTTGTTAATATTTGCATGTATTTATGTTAATGGCCATAGGATAGTTGTTGTCCTTTGCTCCTTGTGGTCCTGTCTCTGTAGTGTTTGTACAGTTTGTATAGT
>JAYJMH010070213.1:0-11199 GCA_036873815.1 Phacellophora camtschatica | reverse complement strand
TGGTGAAAGTGACTTAAAACAAAGCCAAATAAATCTTTAATGAATGATGGAAAACGGTTTTAATCAACCTTAAATACGAAACAATTTATTTCTTACCTTTGCACAGCTGTGTTTGTTGCTTGCTCGCTGCTGTGTTCGAGTGGATTCTTGCATTCGTAGCTTCGTAGTCGTGAGTACTCAAAACAGGCTGAGAACGCGTTGCGAAATTTATTTTTGTATTGCGTATTTTTGGAGAATACGTATTTTTGTTGCCCATGATTGGTTATGGGAGAATTTTATAAAGGTAAGAATTTTAAAAATATTTTAAATTTTGTTATTAATTTACTACGTAACCAACAGGTCGTTTTGTACCAGCATAACTTTAAAAGGCAAATGTGAAAGGCAAAGTAGTAGTCTTGCATGTCATTCACCAAGCCAGACGACCCTCCCAATGAAGGCCATTCTCCACCATTTAAATCATTGTTTTGCTGGCCAAGGTATTAGAATCTCAAAAGTGTAATATCTTCTTTTCCTGTTTGATTTGTGTTTGTTCCAAGCTTGTTTCTTAGTATTCTTTCTCTTTTGTATCATTGCATTTTTTCTAATAATTCATTTATATTTTTTTCATTTTTCTGGAAAATCTCAGCCTCGTACAATAAATTTCCATAATAGTGGCCTCATCTTGAACAGGTGGATTTATTCTGATCAAAAGGCATGTAACAAAAGTAGTAATTCTCAAACCAATTAGATATCGTTTCGAGAATTTTAATGTTTGTGTAACTTTATTTTATTTCTAAATGCAAACAACAAATGTGTGTGTGTGTGCATGAACGGTTATTCGTCTTCTGGCTCAAACTTGTTTAAACTTACTAATCAGCATCAAGCTTCAAGTAAACATATCAACAACCACACAGATTATTCGATTAAATCACAAAAACTTTAAATTGTATATTCTATTATCTAATGATGACATGTTTTAGAAAAAGTCTAATATTTTGAATCGAATATTGAGTTATCTGGAAGGCCAATCCTCAACGAGGATCAAATTTTGATCACTCGCCTTCACTCGCCTTTGGTAAACTAATATCTCTTTATTGTTGCTCCCAGCCACCCCTGCATCTATGGTAACCATGTCTCACCTGTTTGTCTCTGGCAGGTTTGACTTATCGAAAACAGATTTTTATACAATGATGACTGTATATATAAATCAATCTTCGAACTCAGATATAATGTTATGCCTCAAGTTCCTAGAATTCCTTCATGTACTATCCATGTTTTTTTAATTATCCTAATTTCTTTTTCAACATAAGCAACAACAACACCTGTTGCAGCAAGTATGTTTTAAGAATCGTGCTCCATGATACAATCCTTTAGTCAAAGCAGGCGTCCTCTAGTTGGCACATTTTCTTCTTCACTGACCACTGCGAATCTTGTATTTCAAATACAAGATAGCAACGACATACAATATTCAAGATTCAACGCCAAGTTTAAATGTTCATGTTAATATCACCATCATTCTCAAAGAGCACAAGTAAAGGTGCAAAATTTTAATTCATAATTCTTTTGAAGAATCTCTGACCTAATTCACGATGATGTTGTTTTAATCCAGAAGGCATTTCAAATTGTGACATAGCTGTGACATGATTCCATAGCTTTACTCAAGTTGCATTTGGTTGATCATAAATAGAGACTTCAACCTAAACTTGATCCCTTCGTGAAAGGAGTATAAAAGGGAGTGCGCTTCCCGTCTCCATACGATTTTTGAGCAATCGCCCTCCTCCTTTACCGTATAACCGGCTCCATTATATAAAACATTCTAAATATGAATAAATTTTAGTTGGTACGGTGTGTTGCGATTCTTATAAAACAAATTTCACACCCTGTTCGACATGATTCGAAATAGAGTGACATTTCAAATAATTTTAATTTTAATTTCTTTAAAAAACGAGATACAAAATTCTAAAAATTTGACATGCTAATCAATAATAAATCCTTGAATTATACTCAAAGACCTTTTAAACCAAATGCAACATAATATCTGCTATTATTCTGTTATGCTAACTTCACTGAGTCATAAAGCACGAGAACTGATACTGACGTAAAATTTGAAATATATGAGTATGACTCATGCTCCCACAATTGGATGAATAACAAAATAACCAATTATAGAAATGAAGTTCTTGCAATAAATCGCAAAAAAATAACAATATTACAACTTGAAAAGACAAATTGTGTCAACGTATTTATTTTTGTGTGACAATATTCTTGGATAAAATTGATCATTGCTGTGATGGAGAAGAACAGCTTTAACTCATCTTAGCACCCCAAGCATCATCTTGTTCTCTACTGCGGAGTATCATCATCCACCAATCACAGCACACCATCCTTATTAACACACCATCTTCAAATATGTGTAAAACATCGTTAGTATGCACTCTGAATAAGCCCTGAATGCCTGTGCGAAATAAAAGTTACTAAATTAATTCGTTTGTATTTTTTTTACGCCGTTTTGCGCAGTTACTGCTCAATATTATTTAAACCTACATCGCTTCAAGCATCTAAACAGACTCAACGTGCAACACTGTCATCGTGGACTTTATTAAATTACTACATTAATATTCTTGCCGCTAGACATGAGCAAAAGGAAATGTATGTCTATGATTTAGACGAGGTGATCAGTACCTCTGGTTCCAGTTCCTTTCCATTTATATCACAAAAAGACTTCATTACACAATGGAGGCAAATCTTCTGGGTGTCGAAGATGAAGTAAAAAAAATAATTGAAGTTTGAATCTTCTAAGAAGATAATGCGAAACGCCAGAAAACATTTAATTGCAATAAAATAGCTGATCACCAAAGAAGACAGATGGTTCGTTTGGGGTGTTACCGGGAGTACATCAAATTGAGATGGGAAAAAGAGATTTGGAACTTTTCAAAGATGAAAAAGGCAGTTAAATGTTTGATTAGCTATTATTGCTTGAATGCAGAGAGTTGTCGGGTCTTAAAGAAGATGAGATTCGCTTTTTTATTTAGCACCAATTTGGTTGGGATCAAATGAAATTAGACGGAAAGCGTGTCTTGATAATTGTACATGGTTTGAACGAAAAACCTAACCTCGATGAAGCCCTCCAAAAGGAGGAGAGAGTTTTGAATGCTATTTTTGACAAAAATAATAAATTTCTGAAAAAACGCATTGATCGTGACGGGAAGACCACATGTTAAAATGAATATCAATAAATTTCAATGTTATTTGGAAAATTACAGAATGTTGCCATTATTGGCCTGGCTTTCTACAACATGTTGATGTCAAGTAATTGTTAAAAGATGATTGGTTTAATGAAATGGTTAGATTTTATTGCGGCCTTGTTGCTGATGTGGGGACGAAAGGATGTATTAAAAAACTCTCTTAGAAAAATCCTTTTTGTTTCAGGAATTACAAGGAAGTCACCATGCCACATTCACAAAACACCAAAAGAAAGAAAAATTACCAAAATCTAGATTTCTGTCCCAGATGGAACTGAGATGGGAAAACTAGAGTCAGCGCAATACTCTGCTTTAAAAGTGTACATCGCGCGAATCACTTGACCATACAAGGCTTCTTACTCCAAGTTTTTCTGAACCTTCATATGAATTATAAAGCAAATCTTTAGTCAGACAAGTGAATGCGAGAAATGAGGGTTTCATATCAATATTCAATCATCATTGCTAATCAGAGTGGGATAAACGTGATCTAGGGAAAGACTCATCAGATAACTGATATTTGGGATAAGTCGTAATGAAAGGATATTACGAAGTGCTGGATATTGAACTAAGGATTTTTTCAAGTTACAAAACATTTTCAAGTTTTTAAAGATTTTAATTAAGTTTGCGGGAAACATGTTTAAATTTGTATGTAAGTTTATTGTTAAAGATAACTTCATAATGATTTTTTTTAAATTGTATCACACAGTAAAGTTTTAACAAGTTTATTTATTTATTTTTCACCATCAGTGAATGATTATTCCATTTGGTATGACAAAGATAAAGAGATTGGAACAGGTGGCTTTGCAACTGTGTTCGAGTAAGAACTATCTATCTATCTATTTTTTTTTCATAAGAAAATATATGTTAAGATACATGGACAACGAATAGAGTAACTTACACATTTTAAATACATTATAATCTTAAATACTAAAACGAAAAACTATCCTCTAATGTGGTAATATTCAAAGTTTTAAATATATATCTAACTAAGATGTGCTGTAAAAAACGAACCAAATTCATCGATATCAGGTAAAAATTATATAAAATTTTAAAGATTTCAATTTGCCAGTGGCAGGCACAAAAGTCTACTCCCAGCAGTCCATTTTACAGTTTGAAATGTTGAAGACTACTTTACGTCGGCTATTGTGCGCATTTGATGTCCGAAAGGAAGTCTGTATGTTTTATTTATTTTTATTTTTTTTTTTTTTGCAATAGCGTCAATCCAAAGCCATCGTTACGAGAAGCCATTTTAACATATTTTAACGCTTTTGATTCTCGTATACCGTGGTGTAACTTTGGTAATGGTCTGGGAAATATTCGCGTTTTTTGTCTTCTGTATTCTGTCTTAACCTTGAAACTTCAAAATTACTTTGATTTCACCACTTTTCAAGGGTTGAAGCACCTATAAATTCACCTTCGATTTCACCCCTACTTCTCAATGAAGAACTCCCACTTTGAGAACAATGTATTCCATATACGAAAGTCAGTTAGGAAGTTTGTATTTACGGCATCTATGTGGTCAACAATTAACGACAACAATTATAGTCATCAAAATCTGATGAGTACAATTTTGATCAAATGCTCGTTTATCCGAAGTGTTGGAAGATCTTGAGTTATAGTTGTAAATCTGAAGAATCGTCAGGTAATATTTCAGCGGCTGGAGAGTGCATATTTAGAGGAAGAGCTGATTGATTGTAAGGCCATTTGTCATACGAGAAAGATGGACTTGTACTTGGCCTTTTTTATAGGAAAGCTTCACATTCACGACGGCTCAACTGAACAACAGGTGTCGCGAGGGTGCAGTTGATTAGACTTTTGCTGAAAATGAACTGCCTAATAGGCAGTGGCACAAGCAATACTTTAGAATCAGGCGAGGCAAGGATGAAACTCAACTGCAGCGCCATTGAAATTTTGGCTGTGATTGGTAAGGAGGGAGAACTGATATGATTGAAAGTTTGTTAGTGCCTTATCATGGCCTAAAATATTTAAATACGATAGCAGATACGTTTTTCCTATCAATACGATAGCAGATACGATCCTTTGAGAGAAGACCGGTCATTCTTGGAAAAGACCTCCAGGGGGCCTATATTAGATACGGTTTTATGTTAAGAAATGAGTAGTTTTGATATAAAAAATGGTCTTTTCAAAATTGAAAAACATCATCTTTAAACATTTCCCCATCGTTTCTATAGTTAGCTTATAGTTAAATATGAACTATATGCAGTTAAATATGTAGTCCAATAGTTGGCTAATAGTTAATAGCATAAAATAGGATGATACAAAAAGGAGCCATTTATTTACAAATTCTGAAAATAACTGAGTTTTTACGAAAAACACAACATTGGTAATTTAAGAAATTTTTCAACAGTAATCAAGAATAAAAACAATCATTTAACTTTTTTAACCCTGCAAAAAAGTAATTTTCCAGAATCTCTCTCACTTCAAGATGCGTAGGTTCTGAATTGGATGGTTCTCCAGTTCTCGATAACAAATATAAAAAGTCGGATAACAGATAACCCAAAATGTTTTACTAATTTATCTTGAAGTATTTAAAAATTAAATGATCATAATCAATAATAGTATCATATCTATCCATTGATTTATTTCAAGGTTATCTTAATAAATAGGCATTGATTGAAACAATTAATTTTAGAGTTAGACGATAAACCACTGCAGCAGAATGCCAATCAAAACTACGCCATTCTCTCATGAACAATTTTCTTATTACTAAGAACCCGCATAGGTGCCAGTAACCCTGAATTCGCAATCATTTAATTAAGAAGCAAAAAGAGACTGCTTTAAAAAGTTTGGTTCTTATTTGCGGGCTTTTACTGTATATGTTCTTACAGAAAAAGTGCTTTACAAAGTACAACATACCATTTTGAGTCTTAAGTAGTAACCTGTGGGTTTACTTCGAAATAGACTACTTCCGTATCCGTGACTTCGCTTACTGGTCACTTCGTCAATTGAGAGGGGGGAGGGAAATCTTCAGAAAAAACATATGTCCGAGACTTAGAACAGTTAAGAATATTTCTAGCCTCGACAAATTCTTAGAAATTTACAAACATTGGGCTTTTAAAAAATACATCCTCCCTATCCTTTGTAACGTATGTTTTAAGCATGTGCGAAAATCTCAAGATAGCAACATCTTTTGTTTGTTTTAAAATCTGCCCGAATAAATAAGTAAGTGTCAGATTTACATAATGATATACTTACTTCTATCAAGATCTAAAATGGAGTATTTTCATGCCCAGAACTTTGCATTTTAGTATGTATCTATAAACTTTTTGAATGTGCTTTTATTTTTCTTGCATTTCCATGGCTAGTAAAATATAAACTTCATCAACATTTTTTATGAAATACACGTTAATTATTAAATATGAACCAACACATAGGAATCTTTCTTGGAACTGTTTTCACGAATAAAAAATATAAGAATGTTACCGTTTTAAACATGTATGACTGACACAAAATTTATGCAACATACGAGCCAATTCGGCACCTGCAAACGCTTATTTTAGCACAAACACGAGCTCAAAAGAATGTGAAACTGCCCTAATCTTAGAAGCACTATGAAAACAGCAATGTTATAAATTAAGAAAATCGTGTGTTGCTAACCCTTTACTGATCACTTAGGGAAACTAAAATTGATCTGATGATACTCCTAACTCAATGTAGGAGCAAGCAAATTGTTTTAATGTCAAAGCGTGGACTGAAAAGAACTTTTATTCATTTAAATTGACTTTAAAGCGTGGGAATGACGACAACATTAATTTCTAGTTTCGGACAGGTAGACGTTGTCACAGAAGACTGGATGATTTTCTAAACCCGAAGTGAGATTTGTATTCTCGCATATTTAAAGCTACATCCCTACATACTGAAGTAGTTTTATTGGCTCACCCGGTGTTAGTTCTCTTCATGTTTGCTCATGTTCAAACATATTCTGTGTTGCAATACTCGCGCACAGCAATGCGCATTTGTTGTATTAGTAATCAATGTGGTTTATGCTAAAGCAACGTACCTTTCCTTCAATTTTTCTTTATCCCTACCTCAATATTTATTGACAGACTTCTAACCATAGATTTTACCAGTGAATTATCACTCGTGTTTTATTAAATATCACTATTCAATCTTAATGTCTTCAGGGAAATATTCCTACTCAATACTCGCTGACTATCATCCGACCGTATAATTTGCTAAGATAGCAAATTATCCCCACGGCATTACTCACTGAACATCATCCTAACATAACATTTTCTAACAAAATATCGTCATGCTTCTCTTCAATGACCACCATCTTATTGTTCTTATGTTCTTTATAATTGGTTTATAATACAGCTAAACTAATATTAAAATAGAGCTAATTCGTATAGCAATGGAGCTAATTTATATACCAACTAAAATATAAATATATAAATATGAAATAGCGTAATTATTGAAAATTACTGATGCTCTCCTTGTGATGCACATCATTTGAAAAATTTATTGCCATCCTCACATCATTTACAAGCTGATTGAAAGCAACTTGATGGTATAAGTTACTTGATGGTATAAAAATTGCGCGAAGTAGCGCAAAAGTTGTAAATGAATTGGCTGTCTGTTTAATGTCGGTTTTAATTCTTTAGTGAAGCGCATTTGATACATCAAGCAATCCAACTTTCCTTGGCATTTTCGCAATATTTTGAACTGCTTCTCCTACTTGTCAAGTTTCTTAGCATGCTGATCTTTTATGTGTGAACCTATGGCAGAACATTTTTGTTCTTCGTTGCGTTGGTGTCAGTGTATTCATCAAAATTTTTATTTAGTTTATGTTTGCAGCTGCTGCAGAGACGACTCGCATGCTTCTTCCCAGATTATACTTTTTATGAGTGATTCACATATACTCGATGATTTCTCGTTGACCCAATTACCCAATGACCACTATTCTATCATAATTTTAAGCAACGAAATCCCTATAATTTCAATTGTCGACGAATACTATGCTATCATACAATTTTCTAGGAAGATTTTCCCCTTCTCCGTACTCAATTACTGACTTGCAAGCCAATTATCCCCGCTTCAGTACTTCATGGCCACCATTCTATCAAAATTAAAATCAAGTTTCTTAGCAGAATTGTCTTTTAATAAGAAAACTGCGAGACAATTTGATATTTTCAAAAGCACTTTCTTGATTGGGTTGCCATATCTTAATATTAACTTACTTTATTTCACATTGTTCACAAATTTTATGTTACACCTATTATGAGTATTGGATTTAAATGTGCGAGACTAATAATAATAATAGTGTACTTGGCAGTATCGTCAGAAAGGTGGGGGCCCAATAAATTAAAGAACAATGGTTATTTAAATCGATTTATCGACTATGCTATTATTCTTTTTCTCTATTGTTCTGAAAACCCCCTCCCCCCCCCCCCCAATATGAAACAGCATCCAACGGCACTGTTTGACACTGATGTGTTGAGCCCTGTAACAAATGTTGTCACTTCTTTGCAATATTGATTATCTGCTGCTCATCAAATTATCTATGAATTTTTATTGAAGTATTTGAAATTTTCTTATTGTACAGAGGAACATTTGGCACAAGGAAAGTAGCTGTAAAGCGAATTCCATGGCAGAATATTAATGAGCAGAAAAAAGAAAAGGTTCTACGTGAGGTAGTTTCCAGACTCTTATTATGCTTAGATGATTGTCTTTTATACAGTCTATAGTTTTATGTTTGCAGTTAAAATGCTTATGCAACCAAATTTTCGACCTAAATGTTTTAATTGAATCTAATAGTTTCGAATGTGCTGATTTTGAATAAATAAACAGAGTTCAAAAATTCTATACCAAAAATTCTATACCAAAAACTTTTACAGCCCCTCAAAGTTGCCAATTTTGGCATTTTCACGCGAAATATTTGACAGGGTTGTGACGTAGATCATATGACGCGTCTAAATGGAAATGAGGAGTTTCAATGGCGAGCTCAGTGTGGCAGACTCCATTAGGAAACTTGACGGAAGATATTACATCGCTGGAACGTTTCACGGAAAAAAGCTGCAAGAACTCTCAGTAAACCAAGGATTGTACCGTGCATTTTTTTCCCGATTCAACGAATTATCTAGAGAAATTCGATGTAGGAGCGTTTTTGTGCATTGGTATCACAACAGATTGAAGATTACAAAACAGGCCTAAATCTTCAACAAAAACCGTTTCCAATATTATATTCATGTGGAGGAAGTTTTTATCACCGTGAAAAAAAAATTGCCTGGTATTAAAACACAAATGAAGTCTGATGTTGTCCCTAAGATCGATGCAGTTAATGAAACTTTAGAACAAGAAATATTGTACCGGCATCGTCGACTTTAAAGTTGGCCTAATTTTTTTCCATTTTGTTGTGTTGTTTCTTCTTGCTCTGTCCTCTGAAAATCGCCGGGTGAGTGCATTGTACTTCAGGCATAATGCAAGGTTGCGCCTAAGATTGTGAATGCGCCATCAATCGTTTGATTTATGTACTTTTTTGTTTTGGAAATTAGCCAAAGCAACAAACAGTTTTGGACAGAAATTGAGGTCACTTGATGGATTGGTGCAGGAAAATATATTTAATTTCGAGGACAAAGTTGTTCAGAAACAAATGATTTGTACAAAGGCAAAGCTACACAGGAAAAAGAAAGCAAACAATAATATATATATGGTACTGGCCTTGTGCTTTCTTTTCTTTCTCTGTAATTCAAAGAAGATTTCATCATTGCATAAATACATTAGTGCATATTTTTAATTTGGAAGAGGTTTGATAGTAATGCTGAGCAACTTCATGAAGATCAAGTTGAAGACCTATCATTTTCAATTTGAATTTGCATAAATTCATGGATTCAAGTTGGGTTTGTATTCACTGAAGTTGTCACATGATTAATATCTGGATAAATTTGATATTGTACATCTATGCAATTTTTTCTGTCATGCTTTGAGAAAGGAAGATAAAACTTGATTTCAAAAGAAATACATCCCAATATATTTAACTTGTGACACGAACCACAATGAAAACCAAAATATGTTTTACATATCATCTTGGATGTGAGAATGAGAAATGGACCACTGAAGTGTGTTGAACTTGACTGAATAGTGTCAATTGAATATATATATATATATATATATATATATAATCATCACGCATGACGTCGATGAGAAATGGACCACTGAAGTGTGTTGAACTTGACTGAATAGTGTCAATTGAATATATATATATATATTCGAGAAAGTGTTCCAAGACTTTTGGCAAGCATTGTCTGAAGGTTATTTTTTAAAAGGGCACCTACGCTGTCACAAACTGGTTAGGCATAGGGGTATTCGGGGGCTCTAATTTCATTGGTCGTGTTTTTGAAATCATAATCATCACGCATGACGTCATAAAGTGATTAAGTTAAACTTGAATTAGAATATTTTGGGCCACGCACCACTTTTTGCATAAAGAATGAGTAAACTATGAAATAACATTAGAATTTATTGCCTAATAGGAACATTAGAACTCGTAATAAGTAACTGATAAAAAATAACTTTTTGAAATCCTGCACTTTTTCGATTACACGACGTAATTTGTCAAAATTCAGTTATCTACGTGATATCGGGATTGCCAATTTTTAGTCGTTTTCTTTACAAATCATTTACAAATGATTGACGGGATGAAACCTATAGTCCTTTTTGCCCTTGTTTACTTGAATAATTTCATTTCAACTATGGGTTCTCGAGGTTGTTGATTTCATTGGTAGTGTAATTTTGAAGTCGTATTTTTATACTATGACATCATAATTAGCAAGTGTTAAAATTCATATTGATTTGTTTATATTGCTTTGTTTCAAGCTTTTAGGCAGTAACAGCTGAAATATTTTTATTGTTACATGGTCACCAAAAAAGTCAATTGCTCGTAAATAAGTATTGTAAAAAAAATCTCCAAATGATGTATTTTCTAAGTAAAGATATGTAATTTTATCAGCAATCTCTA
>JAYJMH010070203.1:0-11200 GCA_036873815.1 Phacellophora camtschatica | reverse complement strand
TATATTCAAAAGAAGTTGCATTTCTAGGACAGTACTCCAGTATTTGAACTGAGGAACATGTTCTTCTTTTTCATTTTTCCATTCTTTGAAGCTTTGAAGATGTTCAATATCTGCAGATATGTCTTTGCAGTATTCTTAATATGCATGCATTGTGGCCAAATGTAGGGCTGCTGCGCTGACTTGGTGTATTCGTCTTGTTCAGGAGAGATGTGATGCTTTGAGAAAAGATTCAGCAGTGCCTGAAGTTGCTATGCCAGCCTGTTCTACTACTGATACCCATCCGGAACCTTGCAACCACTCACCTATGGTTTTCTGATAAGCCATCTCAATATGTAGCCCACCAAGCATTGCTAGAAATTGGCCCTCCCCATACTTTTGCGGCCACTTCCATTGTATTTGCTTTGCGAGAGCATACAACGGCTGATCGAAAGTGAGAACTGGCGTTTGATATGGATTCAAATGACTAATTGCGTGCCTTGTGACATCTATAGAATGTCTTATCATAGCGACTGTATGAGCGCTCTCGTGAAACAATGATAGCAAAGCAGTTCTTGTTACTTCTTTTACAACTTGCGGTTGCTTGCTGGCATGAAACGTTGACCATGAAATGCCAAGAGTAGAGGTATCATCATCCTCATTTGAAATGTTACTGGCTGTGTATTCAAACCAATCAATTTCTTCAGTTGCGTGGATTTTTGCATCAGTATAAACAGCTTTGTGATATTCAATAGTAGAAATGTGTCCTTGCGGAATGGTTGTACCCTTGACATTGGAATCCACAGGGTGGACACATGTGTAATAACTTGGCAAATGACCAACAGATTTAGACCTAGAATTTCCGCTGATGAGAATTGCCCCAAGTGCCTCTCCTTTATTAACTTTGATGCTGCAGTATTGATATTATTGTTCCTTGAAATGAATCTTTTGCTGTGGTTAAACTTGTGGTCAATATTATTGACTGCTGCTGTAGTGAAAATATTTTTACCAGAGCGCATGCGTCTTGTGTTAAATCAGTTCCCACGAGTGTTGGCATATGATTACATCTTTGGTATAAGTGTAAACACACCGGTATCATATAGTGTATTTGCAATTGCAAGGTAATCTGATCTTACTATGCAATCGGCCCTGTTGCATGAGTACATGCATCTTGCTCCGTTGCATGGGCCCACGCAGATTTAGGGTAACCATGCAAAAAAATTCACTGCACCGTCCCACTTTTGATCTTTCTGCAACAGAAGGAACTTCCGAAACATAAGAATGTTCTTGTTGCTAAGGAGTAACTAGGTTGTGACGTCACAATTTTAAAGATCAAGGTATCATATCTCATATCCCTTATCTAAAAAAGATATCAAGATTCTGTAAATGCAGTCTTGTCCTGTTTCAAAAGTTCTTTCTTTTGGCATTAATTTTTAATGTTTGACCCCCGTTATTTCTACAAGCCCAATTTTAAAAATGTCTATCATACCATTTCTGACTATTGGGGTCATACCCTTAGGGAAAATCACCATCAAAGTTGTTCCCCTCAAGTGGTAGTGACAAGTGTCCTCGGCTCATGGACTAGAAGTGGGGTGACAATAATAGTGCAACAAAACCAAACCAAAAATCGAACAAAATGTAAAAGTTCGGCGAGGTTTTGAAGTTCAGTAAACAACGTCGAAGATCATCCAACTCCAACATATTTCAAATCACAGAAAGAAACCGAACTTTTCAAAAAACATCAATGTTGAAAAGTTGGGTACGTAGGCCAGTTTGAAACTCTCGGCGGCAAAAAGATAAACACAAATCATGAGAAAACAAAACTGTCTATAAATATCTATTCTAATTCGCAAGAAATAGAAATAGCAATACATAAAAAACAAAGTCAGTATTCAATTAACTGTGCATAAAAGTTGCAATACAGATCAGCAAGGGCAAATTATGCATACACAGCACGACTCTTCATGATAGGCAATTCTATTGAATAAATAAGGTTATTTCATTTTTAAAGATACAATTCTTATACGTTTCGCCAATAGACCATTCCGAAAAAGATGGCGGCGAGGGGCGTTTTCCCGTGATTCATTGAGTTCGATTTTTAAATCACAAACTCTTCTATAGGCGCGCGATCATTGAACGCAATGGATCTCGGGAAAAAGTCCTTGCCATCATCGTTTTCGGAATGCTCTATTGTTCATAGTGATTTTCAGTCCAAAGCTTTCAAAACACAACTCTGTATATTCAAGATAACGTGTTTTTTTAATTTCAATTCCATGAGTCTTCAACATAACATTTCTGATGCTATGTCAAGGAATTGGTGTTTCTAATTGCTTAATATAGCATTTTTGAACAATTCATGTCTCTTATAAAAGCTCCATTCTATTTAGCTTCTCTTCAGCGGAATCAAAAATACAACTTGTCCACGAGGTCTTAGTAGACCTTAGTAGAGCTTTACGGTATGTGCAACAAAATCAAGGAAAACAAACTCGAAGATGACTGAATTTGAAAGTGTGAGATTGCAAAGCCATTGGGAATAGATTTGGTGTCCAGTCGTCTGAATAAGTTACAAAATATGCCCTTGCAGGTCTACAAGAATTCTTTAGTTCTACCATATCAAAACGTGTCAAAAGTATTACATGTTCTTTGATACACAGTACTTTGATGCATGCAGCTATAGAATAAAATTTCTTAGAGTTATAAAATAAAATAAATACTGCTTGCAGTTATAAAATAAAAAACTCTTCCAGAAAATTAAAAATAAATTTGTTCGGTACGACTATTTACCCAAGAATTTGAAAATTATCAAACATTTTGTTTAAAACAACACGCATTTTTAAATAAAAACAAGTAAGATATTCGTTTATAACAAAGTTAATTTTTATTGCATTCTTATTAGATTAATGCAAGTGCGCTCAAAGTAAGTTGTTTCGTTGGTATTTCTTTTGAGTAATAACATTGAAATTTGGTACAATAATAATATGCAGGGAAAGCACGCACATGTCATGATTTTCTTTTTTTCCCATATCTAATCAGTTGTACATTTCACATTTTAACTCCAGTACCACAGCTTCTTAATTTTAAAAATATTGGCCTCCAGTTTTCAAAAGCGGTTTATTATTTGAAAAATGCGTGTGTCACCAAATGGTCCGGCCACATTTATAAACATTTACACATATATAACAGTATTTATAGAACGTACTGGGTGACCCAAAAAAAAAACGTGGGATGTTTGCCTGCTTATATCCTGGTTAAAGAATGAGCAATTCGATTCTCTTAAGATATTTTGGGTAGATATAAGGTAAACTTAGATAAGAAAATTTATTTGACTAAAATTGATGATGCCATTTTTAAGCCAGAGGAGATTTTGTTGGTAAAAAGAACAATAGAACTTGGGTGAAACTAGTCCACCTTTCATTCCTTTATTATTACAAAGCAAGTTTGCTATTGAAAATAATAATATAATGTAAAACCTGGATTACTTTCGCCAGAAATTACTGGCAAGAAGATTAGTTAATTTCACAATAGGGCAGAGTGGTTGATTTAACCAATTTTTTATGAACAGATTTGAACTTTCATATATCATACCAATATAAAATTTGACGGTTCTTATCAGACTTATAAAATGGCAAAAGTACCACGTTTTCTTAGGTCCCTCGGTAAATAAATCTAAAAAATTTACATATATACACCCATAGTCAACATTGACATCCTAGTGTGGAAATATTTGATGTGTTCATGTGTCCGCTCTTATAGTAGTTTCATTTCAAAGTTTTGTATATTTACAATATAATATATGAGTCGTCTAAGCTGGTTAGACCGTCATCTGATCTCCACACTATAAGAAAAATTTGAAACGATTAGTAAAAAATAATGTTTATTATCGTTAAACTGAGAAATATTTCTTGACATTACGAATGATAATATTTGGATATTATTTAAATATTTCATATCTTAATTTTTATTCAAATAACAAAATGTTGACCCTGTTTCATCTAAGCTCATTTAAACTACATTACTCTACCTATTCAAAGTAATTTGGAATTAAAACAAAAGCCAGCGAAATATAGCCAGATTGACCGCTAAAATCTAAAACTGTAACCAAAAGAAAACGTTCAGATTTTCAAAGACGAAAGAATATTTAAAATGTTCACGCATTAATTTGTTGGTTCATTTCTTTTTGTCTAAGGGTCATAAGCGGTGGTCATAGGCAGTTTATCCAGCTGCTTTCTCCAATCCTTGATGGATGTGACTGTTTTTTTAATCATTGCCTGCAAAGCACAGGTAATTTCTCTTCAGCCGAGCTAATCCAGGTGAGGCAACTATAATAGGCAGGTTTGCTATTTTGACATGTGAAATCACACTCCAAAATATATAGGATAATAGAGAAGACATATATTCTAAAAATTCATAATTTATATATCTAGTACAAGCACAGATCAAAACTGAAAACTCTGAAAATCTTTTTAATTTGAAAAATGTTACCACAAAATTTAAGATCTTACCAAAGATTTGTTTTTAGTGCCTGAAAAAAGTAATCCTAAAAATGGCACATCCTAGAGCTAGATATTGCATTTCAAGACTATCCCCAATGAT
Organism: Phacellophora camtschatica; assembly: GCA_036873815.1. Taxonomy (NCBI): domain Eukaryota; kingdom Metazoa; phylum Cnidaria; class Scyphozoa; order Semaeostomeae; family Ulmaridae; genus Phacellophora; species Phacellophora camtschatica. Next base: position 6,631 of record JAYJMH010070203.1, on the reverse strand, counting down.
ATGTATTTTCTGTTGTCTTGAAATCCATTTTTGCCCTTTTTTACACAAGACCTTGATCTTTTTGTGGCTGTTGTGCAAAAATGAAAAAGGGACAAAAAAAATGCGGACGAACAGAGTAAACGCTAAAATAAGGTTAGATAAGGAATACTAAAGGATACAAGACTTCTTCACATCCCAAGTACTTTAGTTGATGGTCATTATAAAAGATCAAAGCTATAAAAGTGTCAATAAAACATTTCCCATTATTTCAAATCTTTAATAAAGTGTCCAATATATTCACATTTGTTTCGTCGACTGTTTAAATCATTAATTGAAAACTCAACCGTTCAAATGCAGGCGTTTTGGGGCAGCAGGCCCCAATAAAACTCGAGCTGGGTTGAGTATTCAAAATCTTCACAAATTTAGACATGATTTTAGTGATACTGTAAACGTGATATGCCCAGAAAATGATGGAGTTGAAGATACGAAACACATTTTAATGATAATTTCCTATTTTTGTCGTATTGCCTATCTTATCATTTCTTGATTAGTTTATTAGCTTCTAGATCTATTGGTTTAATTCATATAATTTTCAAAAAAAGTAAATTTTTCTTTAAGGGCCAGGCAGTACTGGAATACAGTACGGTAGTACTTACAAGGAGGTGTTCCTCTCAAGAGCCTTGCTCATCATCACCATCACCTTCGGGGCTGGCTCGAAGCCTTCGAGCCTTTGATAACAGCGTTTCCTCTTCCATTTCTGTGGGGATTTGGAAGAAGTCTTTGGCTGCAAAAAATCAATTCTAAATCAATTTTAAATCATATTGTATGTGTCGTTCTAACCAATAGATTGGATGCTCTATCTTCATTAATCTGCTGTTGAGGTTTTCACGTTTGAGTTTTTAACTGCAGTTTGAGTTTTCACAAATTAATCAAACTTCTTCGTTTTGATTTAAGTTGTGACACAAATTTGGCTTAATCTTTGCGAAAAGGATGCCAAAAATAATCTGGCTACCCTGATTGGAAAGCAAGCCAAACACGCCATTGATCAACAGTCTTTACCCTTCAAGGAGAAAAAACTTACCCTTTTTCTTTTCCTTGTCATTTTTATCAATAATGACTTCGACAAGCTCTTTTTCACCTTTGTTTGGAACTTCGTTTAGCTGCACTGCGTTTTCTGGTCTTCTTTTTCGATATCTTTTCCAGATAAAGTAGCAGACTGTCACTAGAATAACATAAAAATTAATCTAGAATTCAATTTAATTCATAATATGACTTAAACAAAAACAATAACATAATCTTCTAATGTTTTAACATTGTATTGCACATTTACCGTCAATCTGTTTTACCATTTAATTAATGATATAAAAAATAGGTGAATACAATTGATAAGGAGACCATAAAACCAAAAAATAAAAACAAGCTAGTTTAACCCGTCAAATAAAAGCCAGAGACGTAGGAACCCAGGGGGGGCACAAAGGGCACGTGCCTCCCACTTTTTTGCAAACATGAAAAAAGTGCCCTCAAAATTGAAAAAATGTGCCCTTTTCAGGTGAAAAATTGAAAAGTCCCCTTTTTTTACTCCGATAAAATTGAAATTTTTTTAAAGCGCCCCTTTTAGTCCCAAAAAAATAGATTGAAAGGCCCTTTTTCTCGACAATTAACAAAAAAATCATTGTTACAATTTTGAACAAATTTGTTACAAGATAGTGCCTTTTTCAATGTTGGAAAAATTAGTAAAAGTGCCCTTTTTTAATAAGTGCCTTTACTTAATTTAAAAAAGTTAAAAGAAGAGCCCTTAAAAATGCCGTTAAAAACTGTTGTCTGTAGTCAATGCGTATATAGAGTCAATGCATATATAGAGTCTTTAGAGCACGGAGAAGGCTTGATCAATTTTGTGCAGTACTTTTTAATGCTTAGAATTTCGATTTTATAATTTCTCGAAATAGGTTAAAAAAATATAAGGGAAGGAAAAATTTTTATTTCTTTTGGAATAATTTCTTTATTAATTTTTAGCAAGTTTCACGTTGTTTTTCCATCCCTCTTAGATATATGTACGCCACGATAAAACTTACTTTCTGTGTATTCGATTTTTAAATGCTGAGACTACAGACAGTTGTTAAAATACTTCTCGAGATCTTTGATTTTCAAAAACTTCATGACATATTAAAATGCCAAAAGGCCGTTTCCAGCCTTTTCTGAGAGTCTAAGGGCGTTGTTATACAAAAGTTTCATGGGGAATACCCCCAGACCCTCCGCAGTAACTTTTCGCCCCAGTTTTTTTGGGGCTGGTGACACCGCTGATTGGAGATAGTAGGCAGTATTACATCATGATTATATTGAGAAAGAAACCTAACGAGGGGGGATAGAAATTTGAATGTTTGAAATAACGGGCAGAAGAGATAGCAGATGTAAAATCTATATCTGAAGAGCAATTTAAATTTCTTTTAAAGGGAATGCTTAAGGCAAAACTAGTCATTATAAAGCAGCAACGTTTAGGATTAGCTAGCTTGTATTTAACGTGAGCTATTAGTTAGCTTCAGGTAATTATTTGATGACCTAGTTTATTAATGTCATTATGTACTGCATAATTTATATTCTAGAATCGAGGTATTAAACCATCATGAGAGTGTCATTTCAGTTTTAATATACATTCGTTATATTAGGATATTAATGTTATATCACTTCGAATAATAGTTTGCAATGTTTGATTGAACCGTATGCTCATGTAAATATCATCCCTACAAGCAGAAATGAGGGAGCGGTGTTTAGGGCGTGGTCATAAGAGAACTGGGTGTGGTAAAAGTGCCCTTCAAATCTTGTGCCCCCCCCCACCATTTAATTGCTTCCTACGTCTCCGCTAAAAGCAATAAATGATAAAAAATATTAACAGAAACATATCAGTACAATTTTAACAAAGCAAAACATTATGTTCTCGCTTTAGGCTACATGCAAAATGTTATCATTTTTTTAATGTTTTATCCAGTTTATTCTAAAACATGATGCTTTGTCACTGTTGAGAACGAGCGATACAATAATTTGATGAACATTAAGGCTCTTGTAGATACTTTTAATACTTGTACTACAATTAATTTCTCAGAATTTGTTTAAAAATGTCATTTTAGAAACTTTGCTAGCTTTTCATCTTAGATGATGCACATCATATTTAATTTTTAGAATGTTTGTCTCTTTAAGCAAACAACTTGTTAAAAATCTAGGAGTTTCAAATGATAAATATTTTGAAAATTATATTTTGTAGCTTTTGAAGTATATATTGGTTTGGAGGAACACCATGTACCTTTCTAGCATAGCTAGATTTTGTGTATATCAATGATTTGTATAAGGTTATAGTCATTACATCGTTAAAAATATCTCTGCTAGTAAACTATAACAGAATACCTGATAATTTCGTTTTTAATTTTTTCAATATGCTTTTCCCTTTTAGTTGGGATGCAATGATGCTTTGGTATTTTAAGTATAATTACCAAGTGTGATCTCACGCTCACTCAATCAGAACTAACCTGTTGGCATTCCAATACACGATTCCAGGCACGGCAATACCGTTCGAGTTGGGTAGGGGGTGTCCCATAATTTTGGGTATGGGATTTCGAATTCGATAATATATTTTTGGGTCTGAAAATTTTTCAACAAAAGTAAAATTTTGATTAGAAATTTGAAATCTTCTATTTTTGGGTAAAATATTAGGACTCCTAAATATTACTGAGTAGCATATAAATATTAATAAAAAAAGGCAGGAAAATTGCATGATAACATGTCTCATACTATTACATTTTTGGGGTTTTCATGCCATTATAGTGTCAGCTCAAGATTTCCTCAGACATAACCGCTACCACCAGTTAGATGGTACTGCCCCCTGGGTGCATGATGCTACTAATTTAAAATTACGATGCGGTGATCTACACGCAGCCTGCACGCAGAGCTCTACAAATCAAAATAGTTGATTATGTCTACAAAATTATATATGAGGTCTACGCGTAGGCTAGGGACAACAGATTAGCTCTGTTTGAGTGAACGAATGATCAATCAACAGGTCACTATTTAACGATAATAAACACCTTCCCTCCAGCTCAGGTATAGTCACAAGATAGAGCCATGAATTGACTCTTGATTCTGCGCAAATGTTTACCTGGATTTGATGGTGTTGCGGAATTCTGTTTTTCCAGTGATAGCGGTTTCAGAAATGCTTTTTTACGATTTGCTGCATTCAACTTAAAATAAGAGATTTGGAAAGCTGTTCTTTTTTAAATTCCATCAACATTGTGGGCATTTCAACAACAAAAATATTCTATAATTGGAAGTTTGAATTATGGCAACGGGTACCGCAAATCATTTCCCCGCATTTACAAAGCTGCAATGGAAAAGCTTTACTTTTTATGATTACTTTTTACCTTTTTTATCTGAATTTTTATCTGAGAGGCTTCAAATTATGTTATAGTTTAATAAGTTTAAACAATGACAATAAAAAATTTAGAATAAGTTTAAAAAAATTAGTTAATATTATAAAATTATAAATAAAAATATTTTGCAATTGGACAATTAGAACCCCTGAACCTAGACAATATAAGCCATGAACAGAAATATGAAATGAACAAAAATTGAAGGATCGAACAGTTTATACTTACATAACACTAATACTCCAACGACTCCAGCCGCAGCCACAACCACAGTTGATTTTTCAACATGATCCTTCGCAGGCCCTGGTTCTGTGTTTGGAAATAGGCCTACGGTTCCAATATAACTAAGGGTTACCGTTGTCCCTAACGAAGAAAAGAAAAACCGAATTACATTTTAGGCTCAAATCCACAAAAATTTCCAAATCTTCAAAGGCCTCAAAATAACTATACAAGTAAATACAAAATTTAAAAGTATTTCATTTATTTATTCATTGAAAAGCTGGCTCTGTATTCACCCAGAATTGAAGATGGATTTAATTTCCTTATTATATTTCTTTGACATGGAACTGACTGTAGTATACGGGTCATTAAATATTGTGAGGGGTATGGAGCAAAAATTGTGTGGTAGTCAAATTTTTAGAACCTAGTGACTGCAAAATGTTTAAGAATCATTCATAGGAGGTAACTAGCAAGAGCGTCTTTTGCTTATTTGGCGGGGATTAAGGGGGTCGTTAAATGCAGTTCATACAAAACTAGCACCAAAAAAACCAGAAATAAATCTAAATAGGCCATGTTATTGATGCTATATGAAGCAAGGCAAGTTATGGAATGGTTTGCCAGTAGAAATTAGAAATTCCACCTCAAAATATTCATTTAGAAAGAATCTTCAAAGGTATTTACAAAACTCGATTTAAATTAGAAATCTCGATTTAAATTAGAATCTAAATTAGATGTCATTGCACAACATTTGAAACTCAAATTCCAAAATCTTTTATTAGGCAACATAAAACCTTAATCAACCTCGATTTAGAAATTGATGGGTTGTTAAGACAGGGGGAGAGGGCTCTCTTCTCGTTAGTTTATTCACTTAGAGAGCTCCTCCTCTAAGAATTCTACTGCATGTATGTATAACCAAATAGTTGTACTTAATGAATTTACCATTATATTTTTTTGTTGTATCACATTGTTGTAATTTTTCATTTATTTTTATTAAATAGAGTTGCTAAGTTATAATAAATGTAATGTAGTGGAATTTGAAAACAATAAAAATAAAAAATAAAAAAAAAGGCAAGGTGCATGCAATACAGTTGAGAGCGGGATCTTTGAGAGTAAAATGATTGAATGAGTCATCCTTATGCAAAAAAGATCAGGACCATAATTCCGGGTCAAAAATTGAAAGGGGGGCAAAAGTGCCCTTTTTAACGAAGAAGATATACTGACGGTTTTCAGATTCCAGTATTCCAGACAGAAGATATACTGAATTCAAATTAATATTTGGTTGTTTATTAGTCTATTATTTACAAATTGGATTTTGACTCATGTACTCTTATAAGCGCGGGATGAGAAAGTATGGATCAGAAAAAACAGGCCCAAATGTGTTCGATTCTTATGCTAATGAATAAAAATTGCAATTTCAAAATAAGCAATATGCGATTCCGAGTGAGAACATGTGGAGAAATTGCCTTAAAATATCATAAAAGAACAAGATTAATGTTCGTTGAAACATTTTTGATAGCATTTAAAGCCAATCTAAAGGGCGTGACAACAAATAGTTTCCGGGGGAGTACCCCATGGACCCCTCAATTTTATCAGCTCGATTGCCCTCACAATCCTAGTCGCCACTCTTGCCCTATCATCGCTCCGGCGTCCCTGGGTATCTGAAATGTGAAATAATTTAGATTTTCGCGGGGGGGGGGGGGGGATATAAATATTTACGTTCCATGTGATGTGAATAAGCTTTGTGGCCTTTTAGAAAAACGAGCTAAAGATTTTTAGAAGCCAAGGGAGTTTGTTTACTTATAGCGACAGTGAAAAGGCATAATTAAGAAAGAAAGGTTTGCAAAGAATATTGCTTTATGAAGCAGCTATAGTATCAGCATCTATGATTGGCTAATTCTATTATTCTCATTTACATAACAATGGGGGGGTTTTGTTTTATGTTACTTGACGCTGTATATGAACAGTTGTGACATTTGCGCTACACACTCTTCATGGTGTGGGGGGGGGGGGGGGGGGGGGGG
>JAYJMH010070202.1:0-33704 GCA_036873815.1 Phacellophora camtschatica | reverse complement strand
CTTGACTTGATACAAGATCAATCACGTGTCTTGATATATTGTTCATCCTACTAGGACGGGGGTATGAGCAACGGCTCCTATGCTGCATGTTCCATTGTTGTTTTAATCTTTAATTATCGAAAAAGTCATATTCTCCCATTTAGTGAGGTTTGATTGTTTAAAACATAGTAGTGGCTACTTCAGGAATAAAGCTCAGAGGTAATCAGTGTGTGAATAATTTTCGCAATGTATAAGCAGTGAATGGCCTTTGAGGCAATCGTATATTTTACAAATTTTACTTTCTTACTTTTACACAAAACCGCTTAATTCTATTCATGATGAACTGATTTTTTATCAATGTTTTTCCTATGTTTTTCCTGTCATTTTATTTTAGGTCGACCTTACTTGCAAAGAGAAACTGCAAGAGCATTTCAGGCATTGAAGGTGAGGCGTTTTGCATATAACTACTTTCTAGATCTGATTTCTTACGATTAGTAACAGAATTTCCACTGATATTATTAACAGTGTGAAGTATTCTTTTAAAAGATTTTCCCCGCTATTTTCTTTTTTGGAATATTTTTATTGGTTATACTATACCCACATAAAAAACTTTTATTTTTGGGGACCAGCCTGGTTCTTATTTGATACCGATAGAAAATATAGTTGGGGCTAAAGAAATATAGATAACATAACTGGAGCTAGAGAAATTGCTAGTTGTATAAATAAGTACCCAAAAATATACACTTTACGAATCATCCCGGCAACTTAACTCTTATTCTTTTAATTATATATAATTAGAGATACTTTTTTCTAAAATTGATGCAAAATTTCGACCTGAAGGTTCTTATATTTCAAAGTTCTTTTCATTGCAGGCCGCAGAGGATTGCGGAGGGGTATCACGAAACATTTTCCGAGTAGAACTTTATATCTGCCGATAGATAGTAATCTCAGCTTTGTCAACTGAATTGCCAGATGAGATGAAATTCTCGAGTAGGCACCGTTTTACATTTCCAGGAGTGTGTCACATCGCCAAACTCATCGTGAGGCCGGCCCCCATTCTTGTATGCGAGTTTTCTCTGTATTACACGAGTCGCTAGTTTCTAGCCTATATTCATTGCAGGAAGATGAAGTTCTTGAATTGTTAGAACAAGCGGAAGATGTGGACGACATGACTCTTCTGAGTGACCAAGACGTATTAACTATAAAGCCACCAAAGGTATATTAATATAGATTATATATTAATACATATTATATTTATTATATATATTTATTCTATACTATATACTGTATTTTATATATTATATACTATATAATAATTATAATAACGAATGGTTGGGTTTTGGGTACAAACTATGAAGCCACCAAAGGTATATTAATATATATAATATATTATATATATAAATAATAATTATATACTATATATTATATACTATATAGTGATTATCATCACGAGGGATTGGGGTTTTGGTTATAAACTACATACTGAAGGGATGCAATAAATTTGAAGTGTTCTGTGGCAATAGTATAGGCAGAAATAATTTATATAGAAACGTAAAAACTATTATAGCCTTGAAAACAAATTTTCTAAACGTATCGGGCCTGGCCCATTATCAGTAGTATGTATACTTAAGGAGTAGGGCTATTCTAAGAAACTTTTTAAATTTTCATATGACATCGTTGCAATGCTGAGCGAAACTGAAAATACATGGCATTTTTGTAGTTTTCTTGCATTCCCTGCGGATGCACTATTAAAAATAATCATCATGCGTCTCTATATAATCACCAATAAGGGGCAAAATATATGGGACAGTTTAGGACCTAGGATTCAAGGAAAGGGATACTTTCCAAGCAAATGGTCAGTAAATATTTAAGAAGGGTAATAATTTTCAGCAGCGCAAAGCTTACTATTTTGCTGAAATATATCTAAAAGTATTTGTGTGGTATTTTAATTAGACTTGGGCCAAATTTCCACCGAGCAAAAAATTTCTTACGAGAAGAAATTTTTGGTTCTTGGAGCATGTGCAGGTCACCAACGCAAAAACGCAAGGGCGAGAATGCTCTTCAGTTTCAAGTGCACATCCCCAGGCTTGCGTTGAATTAAATTGTCTGACATCATCGTGGCCAAACTAGGAGCATTCGTAAATCAGTCATAAAAACTAATGTGACCTTCACAGTTTAATTACAACGTAGAAAAATCCAATATAAATTTTAAATTGAAAATTTACTGTCAAAGTTTAAATGCGATACGACATTTCAGGCTTAAACTGAAAGTTGTTATCGTAATTACAACATACTTTGGGAAGAACGTATGTTGATTTTCCCAATCCCTTCTAATGCTTACTTATTTGTGGATGAAGCTTAATCGTTTAGAATTTGAATAAATGTTTTTTTATTTGTGAAGAAACCGTGTTTATTTTGCTTATAGCTGCAATATTTGCTTAATTTTAGTTCTTATTCTGTTCTTGTTTTGCAAAATTCTTAGTAGATCTAACATTAAGTTATGTTCTCATCTGTGAGATGTGCGCTTTGATGTTTATGCCCTTGTCGAACAACCTAACATTTCATCAAATATTTTACCAAACATTTTATCAAACATTTCAGCAAACATTTTTCCAAACATTTGTCCAAAAATTTCACCTAACATTTCAACAAACATTTGACTAAATATTTCACCAAACATTTGAAAACAGAAATAATGTAAGCTGAAATGCTGGCTCGCTTTTAACTTCAAGAAAATTTCATCCAGCAACTCAGGACATGTCGTTGGATCGATGATGGCCAAACCATACAACATTTCACTCAAAATGTTCATTGTATAAAATTTGGATCGTTTGACCAGGGTTTTTACGCTGTATTTCAAGTTTGTTTCTCTTACTGTTGTATTGAGTCATTGGAACCCATGGTATCATATATGCTGTATTTCATTATTTTTACTATCAAGCTTAGGCAGGATGCTTAGAAAGTAGATATTTTATGATTCCATTTTTATCAAAGGAACTGCGTGAAAGCTTCTAGAATAACTGTAAATTTTATTAAAGTTTTTATGACATATCTATAGCAGCATTTTCGAAATTATAGATCAAAGAGACGACATTGCGTTACTTGTAATAGCTAAAATCTTGTAATGTACAAATTCTGCAATCGAACAATTTAAAAACACGATTTTATTTGTATATCTGCTATATAAGACATTAATTGCACAACTTGTTTCCAACTATATGACATTAATTGCATAACCTGCAACCAATACTATTTAATGTGTTTCTTTTCAGCCACTTTCTTCGATGCCATCAGCAAAGCCTTCAACGTCCAGTGAAAATATCTCGGATTTATCAGTCAGGGCACAACAGGTAGCACGTCCCTACTCTTCAACTAGCGATCGGATTCGATCTGGAATGGTTCGTGGAATTGGTAAGCGGAAAGGAATCAGCAAGTCAATGTCTTCATTGTCGTTATCAATAGATGCTCATTTTGTGAAGGTAAGTTATTTGATATATCTATCTGGTGGACAAAAATGCCTTCACGTTTGCAAAGCTGCTACGAAGGAGCTTTAATTTTGATTTCAGGGTCACTTCGGTCAATAATAACTATTCAAACATACTCGAAACCTGGGCGGAAGTTTTCTGCCTCAAATACACCATTTCGACGAAAGTGCGCCATTCCAAAAATATTTCAAAAATTTTACGATTTTAATTTATTGACATGATTTTCGAATTGGGAATGAAAAATTTAGTCAATCTGTAAATTTTCATTATTTTATCTCTAGTAAGAATAATTAAGAATAATTTAAGAATAATTAAGAATTATTTTGTCAGCATTGAACCCTTAACAAATTACAAGGTATTTGACCGCAAAATTATCTCAGTAGTTATTGATATGCATTTGAAAACTAAGTTTCGTATAAGGAATCCGAATTTCAAGTCTAAAATCACACGGAGAAAAATTTTGGTAAATCCATAATCGTAAATCAGGCAAATAGGGACCACCGTAATAAATCTAAGGAGCGTAATGTTTTGAGGGTTTTTTGCAATAGAGTTATTCTTCTACTTGATATATGCATTATTCGTTCACAGCAAGAAGAGCCAAGTTTGCCTTGTCACTGTGGAAATGTTGATGAGTTAACAAGAGAATCTCTACAAGCACTAAATAATATGAAAATCAAATTTCCTGGAAAATCTGACGAAGAAGCATCGAATTTATTAGATGTGGTATGAAATGTTGACATACATCTTTGATTAATAAATGTTCAATTCGATTTATGAATCACAAATGTCTTCAATAGACAATTCCGCAAAAGACGGTGGAAGGAAATCATTCCCAAGATTCATTGCATTCGATGATCGAATGCTTGTAGTAGACTCACTACATAAGTTCCCTGCACTTTCGCTCTTTGTTGTTGTTGTTTTCGCTTCAATCAGGGCTTATGGACTTACACGTCTAAAAGCGGAAAATTTCAATTTTCGACAATTTCAAATTTCGATCTGCGACAATGTTTTGTCGCACCAATCAAAGCAGTATTTAGATGTGTAAGTCCACAAGTCGTTAGTATAGCGGAGGAATATCAGGCGGAGGAGCGAACTAACAACTTTTGTAGCTGCTAATGATTCGCAAATCGAATTCGATTAATCATGGGAATAATTTATTTGCCGCCATCTTTTGTGGAATCTTCTGTTGATGTGTTGTAGATAACATTTACTAAACGTTTTGAAATTTGTTTTTAAATTTTAATTAAATTTCAATTTAATTTTAATTAATTTTCTTGACTGGTAGATAATGGAAAACTGGAAATACCATAAGCCGAAAGTCGCTTCTTACTGGTTAGTAAAGCTGGATTCAATTAAACGAAGAAAGGTGCGTCTTAAGAGTTATTAGGGAGTTTAAGCAAGAAGATGCGAGATTCAAAATGAACCGCAGAGCTGTATTGTTTTCATCAATCAATTTCAATAGATTTGCTGTACTTGTGAATAGATGCAAGCCCAAGAGACCCAAACACCACTCTGTAGACATCGGTGTTGTGAAAAAAACAACGTAAAGTGTCACGATTTGAAGTACGTTCTGGATAGAAACAACATCGTCAATCAGTTAGCCAGAGTTTCTTCAAAAGAATTCAACTAAATTTTATTAGAATTTAAATCAATTAAAATTTTGCACTTTGCATGATGTTCATTGAGAATTACGGTGATATGAACGTGACTGTTATTGATGGCGGTTGATGGGTCGTTTCTAAACAAACAAACATGTTTTTGATGACATTGCGAGTGCTGTCCGCTTCCTATTTGCTGAAAGTCCCTTGACTATTTTATTTCATTAACCAACCGGTGGTGTCCAAAAAACATGTTCCCATTTTTGCAAAGCTGATACGGAGGAGCTTTATTTTTGACAGTTTTATTTTTGCTTCACGTTGTTGTAAGAGGCTTCAACTTAAAGTTTGATACTTTGTTTGCGCAAATCTACTAAATAATCCCTGAGCTATACTAAAGGAAAGCCAACGTTCTCAAAGCCCTAATGTAGTATTTTCAGTGGATTGCAGCAGCATAAATCCTCTATTTTCAGTTTCATTCAGTAAACTCAGTGATTATTGGCACGTTTTTGGCAAAAAATTTTCGAGCTAAATATTGAAGCCCTTTTATCAAATTCGAACGGAAACAGAACTATCAAAACTGAAGTTCCTCCGCAGCGGTTTTGCAAATGTGGGCCACCGTAAACTAAATATCAAAGAATGTTCACCACAGAGTTTATACAAGGAAAAAAATACAGGCATTCTTTAAAGTTCGTTAGGATAGCTAAAATTGTGCTAATTGAGAGATCGCATCCACATGTGCAATAAAGGATTGAAATCTTTTGTCAATGAATTAGCTAGACTAGTTGAATCGTTTTATTTCGTTTCCAGAATAGACGATATTTGGATACGGTTTCTGAGGCCAACGTACAATAAAATTATTCACTAAAAGCAGATAATTGACTAGAAGTTAGAATAAGGAATCAGCCAAAAACCTGGAATTTGAATGACTTCCCAGAGTTATACCTGGAACAATATCCTACGTGCAAACTCTACTGCTTGTTGCATGATGCGAATTTAGTTGAATAGAATATTTGCTCTTCATTCAACTAAATTTGCTTTGGGCAAAAAACCGCAGAGTTTGTACGGAGGCTACTACACACGAAAATACATTTTTGGTACATTTGTGCAAGGGCACGGAAGGAGCAAAACAGGGAACGATGAAAACATGGTGTGAGTAAAATCAGAAATTTTAATTTCGTGTTTTAATTGCAGGTAATCGATATTGTTAAAGGCAATGTGCGTGCTATACTGCAAAGAATCTGGAAGGTGCCAGATGTCGATTCTGTACGTCTTTGTAGAATGTTTAACAAAATATTCAACAGACTAATTGCTAATCATGGTCAGGGATTATGGAACTGTTTCAGTTCAAATGGGTAAGTTCTTTTTTTATTTCAAAGTTGAACTTTTTATCAGATAAAGAAATGTGAAGTTCTGTCAACAAAATGTTCAAGCTTGGTTAATATCAGCATAAAAATTCAAATTCGTGTGGCGTCAACTAACAATCAATTAATATTCGTAAACTTAATGATAAATTTGTTAAATACCATAAAATAATTATAACAAACGTTCTGGGCTATTCCTTTCTTCCATGTTAATGAATTCTCTTCATGAAGATTAGGAAGTTTTTTATTAGTATCAGTGCCACAATCAGGAAAACATCAAGGTCCCACGGCTAGTTGGAGTTCGACTGTATAAAAGGTTGTTGTGTTTTAGAGATTTGGAAAATTTAGTCACTAAAAGTTAGAAATTTAGTCACTGGTCATTTTTCATTTCGTTTAAGAATTTTACGCACATCTAGGCAGCGCTCTGTCACTCCACTTTTCCCTTCCATTTGTTCAATGGTTTTTAGTAATATTTTGTGCAATGTTTTTCAATTAACAATAATATTTTTATATTGCAGCGATTCTTGGGAAAACATCGTTTCTAAAAGTACAGACAACGTAACAGGGGTAAGTAGAATTGGTATTTTTACGCTTGTATTTATACCGGGTGACCGGAATTATATCTGGGGACCGGAATTATACCGATTTTGTTGTCAATAAGGAAACCAAATCAACCCACAAGAAAAACAATATACTGTTTTAAGAAACGTTTACAAGATTTTGTTCGGTGGAGTGCAACAAGTTAGTATTTTTCATAAGAAACTGTCTTCATCAGAGAGACCTAAAGTCTAGCGACGAGTCCAGTAAGTTAATATGATGTAATTTTGTCAGAAAGTACTGTAATGTAGAATTGAGAAAATTTCTTAATATACACCCTACGATAAGAATGATAAACTAATGATAAACTATAAATATTCTTTTTTCGATTGTTGAGAAAACCTGTTTTTTCTGACATATTTTGTTTTTTATATTTAAGTAGCGGTTTTTTAAGCTGTTATAGTTATAATTATATCTTAATTTTTTCAATTAACTAAAATAGCAATGGCTGTTAAATTTTATTTCAAAAGTTTTTACATTTTATTTGGCCGATGTTAGATCATAGTCGAGATTTTAGATAGTGACAAACATCATCTATAGATATATGACAAATAGTAGTGATACAATTTGTTCTTAATAAATGTTATTTTGAAACGTGAATTTTATGAACGAATAATATTTGTCATATATGTAGAGATGGTGTGTGTAAACATCTCGACTATGATCAAACACTGACCATTTTATTTGCTCACTCGCATAAAATATTTTCCCACTGCCATAAAACATTTAAATGTGATTTACGAATTTTGGTTTTCTTGTAGATTGAGATGAATTGTTGCAGGAGAGTTGTTCAACTGTGTCGTGAATGTTTATTGGTTGTATACGAATTTGCATCACAAGCAGAAGCCAACCAAATTAATCCCCAACAAAGCATTGCTATAAGAAGCGCTTCAGAAGCGTTTCAAAGGTAGGCTTGAAATATTTGTCAATCTGAAGGCTCATTTTTCTTTAAGCTGCTACCCATGGTGGGTAGCCGAGGACGCCATTCCATTCCCTGGTTTGGTAATGTGCTCTTTTTTGAAAAAAAATTACCTAAAATAACCCAGTATATGGGTTAATATGTTCCCCTTTTTTCTTGGCCTTCCCACTTCTGAATTGCTTCCTACGTCTCTGGCTGTAGTTCCCACAGAATGTTCCGCTCCCTGAGATGTCGTAGTGTTTGTATCTATAGTTTCTGTCTATTGATTAAGGAATGCGTTTTGGGGGAGTCAGTCCTTGATCACAATGGAGGTAAATATACAGTCCATCCTCAGATACATGACAAATATTATTCGTTCATGCACATTTCAAAATTACGTTTTTAGAGGTACGTAATTATTATTTGTCATTCATCTAGAGATGTATTTGTTTTTTCAAAATTACGTCTTTAGAACTGCGTAATTATTATTTGTCATTCATCTAGAGATGTATTTGGTTTTTCAAAATTACGTCTTTAGAACTTCGTAATTATTATTTGTCATTCATCTGGGGATGTATTTGGTTTTTCCAAAGTTACGTCTTTTGAAGTGCGTAATTATTATTTGTCATGCATCTAGAGATGTATTTGGTTTTTATCTAAACTTTGATCTGGTATCTTCCTTTTTGTTGAGTTGTGGGACATATGACATTCTCTCATAGTGAATCTTTTAATATTTTTTTTAGTTATCAACCTTACCACAGCAGCAGCAGCAGTAGATACTCAGCTCGAAAACAAATTTCTGCTTCAAGTTACGGTAGGGTCTTTCAAAAACTTGAGTACAGGTAACTCAAACTTTATTTGAGATTTATAATATGCGATAACAGGGAGTTTTAGCAAATAGGACGCGGATGGCATAGGTAGCGTCATCAAAAAACGTTTCTGCCTGTTCAGAAAAAACCCCTCAACCACCATCAGTAATAATAATTCTTTTGGAAAAACTCTGGCCTAATTGACGATGATGTTGTTTCAATCCAAAAGCGTACTTCAAAATGTGGCAGGTTTAGGTTGTTGTTTGCACAACCACAACAACATCTCAAGCGTCGTGTTTAGGTCACTTGGGCATGCATCTTTTCAAATGTAAATCAAATTTATTTAAATTCATTACTAAAGACAATGCAGCTCTGCGGTTCGTTTCCAATCTTCGTCTTCTTGCTAAAACTCCTTAAATATTTCCCAATACAAATACAGAGCGCATACGTTCGTTGACACTAACTTTCTTCACAAAACTTAGGTTCACAATAAAAGATAGAGATATAATTGCTTCGTGTTTTTGACAAATTAAGAAAGTAGTCTTTCTGGCTTATAACTAACGAATTGGCGAATTAATGTACGGTACGGAGCTTGTAAGTTAGCTACATATTGCGTTTCTTATTAATTTCTACATTTTAAAGAGATAGTCTATTTGATTTTTTGATTTGATTTTAAAGAGATATTTGATTTGCAAGACAATTTAATTTTTTAGATGAATGTGATCACTTTGGTGGTGAGAATTTCCTATAGATTCTGTTTAAATAGTAGTCAATTACATTGTATTACATCACTGATCAACAGAGGCAACTTTTGTAACAATGATAGAATTGACACACCAATTTCAAAGCGATTTATAGTCGTCAAAAACAAAGCAAAACTCTCTCAACTTGAAAAAGGAAACATCTCCTCCGCAACTCTTCATAGTTTCACTTGTTTACATTTTCCAGTTCAGATGATTTCTTATTGTTTTCAACTGATAATTCCTTTGAAATTGGGGTTCAACTGAATTCATTAATAAAGAAGCCATTGTGGAGTTATTACGTAAATCAGAGTTTCTGCTACCCTACAACAAGGGCAGACTTTGTAACAATAGTGAAACACGCCAATTTCAAAGCGATTAGCCATTCAAGACAAAGCGAATTCTCTCAAGCAGAAAACCAAAACATGGCTTTGTTTGTTATGATTTTCCAGGTGAGAGAATTCGCTTTGTCTTCGATGGCTAAAGACAATTGGCGTTTTAATTTCACTATTGTTACAAAATCTGCCCTTGTTCTACCCTACTTTTGTTTTGCTGGACTTCAAAAACATTTTAAAGCTCAGAAGAATTGCAGTCTTTTTTCATTCGTTTTTGGGAATTTTTATTAGGTTTTGTTTTTTATGGATATTAGCATTTTCGTTCCCAGTTGCTTTACTGTTATCTGTGAAGAAGAGCTTCAAACTTTTTGTAAATCACAGACTAGTTCCAAGTTGTCAAAACTATCGATGCAGGCACCAAAAATGGCGACAAAATTCCGGCATTTCTGCTGGCTCAATAATTTGAATGACCAAAACAGATTTCTGACATACTTGGTGATGGAAAAAACTATCTCTGTTTGCAGGGCTGTAGCTCGAAATCTGCGAGACTACAAATCCAAAATTTTGCTCAATATGACGACTGAAGTTCAAACTTAGAAATTTCATCCAGTTATCTGCGATCACTTTTACATGTCCAAAACTATGAAATTAAATGGTCCTATAGTCAATGATCTTAACAAGCTTGCGCCGTGCAACACATGTGACTGGGACGGAGCCATGCGGAAAAAGTAACTGTGACGGAATGGAGATTTTTTTCATTGTCATTTGGAAAAAATAATTTTACTTCTGTGGAGAAAAGCGCAAGCTTCGCAGAGGTAAAAACATTTTCTTCCGCAGAAGTAAAATTATATTTTCGATCGTGTGAAAACGTAAAACCTATTTGTTTTCTTTTCACTAGGCCTACAGTTTATGTCACATGATATATCTATTGGGAAATATTCCTTTTGAAATTAAATTGTTTTTTCGTTTCCCAAAAGCATGATAGCAAAACGTGTGCGATGGTACAACAGAAAATTTCTCAATATATTAATCCATAATCACAAGAAAAACTTTTTGGGAAAAAAGTTTTTCTTATGACTATGATTAATCCCATGAAACCACATGAAACGAACATTTTGAAAACAAAGTCAACCCGGATCGGAGTTGGATGGTGTGAGAATGGCTTTACACTTCGTGAGAAGGACTTTGAATTAGGCGTTAATTTTTCATGTGCCGAATTCAATGCACACTAATTATTTCGTAAACACCAGAGGACTGGGCATCTAAAAACAAATTGGCTATTCTTTCAATGTGACTACTTTCAGATCAAAAGTCTCACTGCGTTGTATTGACACAATAAATTTTATTTTAGAGTGGAGTCATTTTGTATCCGTTGATAACTCACTGACTTTTACTGAAGGGTCCTTTGCAACCAGCATGCATTGCACAGGTTTTTGGCGTGTGGCGGCCATTTTCGTGGTCAATGAGCATATCTAATGAGCATAGATACTGAAATCTTCTTGAATTGTCGCAATCATTTTACAAAGTGCGCGGAAAAATAACCATTGATAGTCGAGAAACTCATTATCATGAACCGTAGTTAATTTAGCAAAGTTACAAATTAGTACGAACCAGTGGCTAGAATTGAGAGGGGGCATCAGTAGGGCCTTTGCCGAGTATGACCTTTAGAGAAAACCATTAGGGGCTCGAGAGAAACGGACTAACTCACCTACATTAGGGACTCAAGAAACACAACCCTTTTGGTAATTTTGCCAACTCGGAGATATGAGGGGCAAATGCCCCCCCCTTGCCTCCGTAGAAACCGCCACTGGTACAAAATATGCAAAAATTAAACAGCAAAACATGCTCTTGCAAAAGACCCTTTTAGCTGACAGTTTTTCATTTGAAGAATTAAAGGCGTTTGGGTCATATGCACTCGCGGCAGTTATTCCCAAGGTTTTTCAAAACTGCCTAATGTTCCGTTTGTATTTTCCTCACAGTGTAGTCTTTTTCTGGTCGAACTTTCATTTTTCTGTATCCAGACAACTTTTTGTGATATTATACAAGCAATTATTATGTTTTTATTTTTTAATTCTAATCATTGTACAATAAAATAATTATCTTTATAAATAGACTATATTTTTAAAATATTAAACCAAGTCATTTTTTTTCATCTTCTCTCTTTCAATTTTTGAAATTAATGAATTGAAATCTCAAACATTTTTCTATCTCCAGGCCAAAGAATACTCCATGTCCCTCTCCTTTGTCGTAACATATAAACATGATCATTTTTACTGTGGCCCCCTCCATTTCAGAATTGTTTCCATGTTTATGGACATGCCATGCTGTTTTGTGTCGTGCAAAAGATACTGTTTTTCGAATAGTGCAAGCTAATTGTGAGAATGATACAGGAATCTTACTGTGAAATTATGGTTTGCGCATGTAATTTTGCGAAACAATCAGTCCGTAGAGATCATAGGATAGAGAATCACACACACCATCTCCAGATACATGACAAATATTATTCGTTCTTAGAATACGCATTTAAAGTAACGTTTTTAGAACGAAATTCTCAACTGTTATTTGTCAAGTATCTGGAGATGGTATATGTTATCCCATCTCCATGTCTCCATGCCATGATCTACCGTTAATTTCCTGAACCATTTAAAAGCGTGCACAAGATAAATTTTTTGAAAAACACCAGAATAAAAAAAATAACTGTGTTTCCTTTTGAGTTTCCATCAAACTAGAATGGCCTTAAATGCATTTTCAGGTACAATTTTTGCAAATATTTTATCTTGAAAATGATAAAGTGAGATTTTTCTTGCTGAGTGAAAACATTTTCGATCTTTTTGCTTCGGTGGTCAATTTTCATCAAAAGTAAGCAAAAGGAACAAAAAAACAAAATTGCGGGAAACCTGAAAAATTGCTTAAGACAATTTTTCCATACTTCACTTCATAATGATATATTGGCGATTCCAATATCACTCCAATAAGGAATATCACTCCAATATAAAAATAAGCCTTTTCACATGAACTTTATTTAGCATGGGGGCCATTTTGGACCCTTACTAAACAGCCTAATGCGGCAGCAAAACTATAAATCTTGTAGTGCTGAAACTCATTAACTTTTCCTAAAATTTAATTGGCTACGTGATAAAGTTGTTCCGATTTATATCAACACGTGACCACATTATTCCCATATTTGGAAAGTGGTCATGTGAGACTCCAACATTTCCAAAAAATTCAACACCGCATTTAGTATTATTAAATTATACTCCCTGTGTGTTGTTGAAACATAGCTGGAAAAACTGGTCACGTAGTCAATTAATTGGGATAAAATCACAATTTAAGAACATTTAATTCTCAAATTTCTAGAATTTTAAGAACATCGAGACTCGGCAAAAATTATCTGGTTCTCATAAAAAAAATTTAGTTCAGCATTATAAAAAATATGGTTTAAGGTTATGAGAAATTTTAGAGTACACTGGGTTTTTTATAAGAACAACCTTTATAAACTTAAACACACAACGATGAGTAAAATTTTGAATATATTTGCAGACACTTCATAATGGCCTCTATGTCCCTCGTTACATTATATCGTTATCATTTTAAGGATTAAGAAACAGCTCAAAATCAGATTTGAAAAACAAAAAAATCATTTACAAAGATGCATGAGTTTCTACATAAATTACAACATATAGTTAGTTACATATCATCTTTACTTCGTGTATTCTGTACTAATTAACATAACAGGGCGAAAATAATACATTTGGTTACTGCACTTGCCTCGCCAAAGCTTCATGGGTTCTTTTAACATAATAACTAGGGGGCAAATTCCCCCCCCCCCCACAGCTTTTGTTTCATGTAGTAAGCTATTGTCTCTTTTTCATCAGAACAATAGCTCCCCCCTGCCATATATGCAAGCTGACAAACCACTCAAATGCCTTAGAAGCGATATGGAGATGAAGAAGAAGAGACATATATGGTGAAATGGCAGCCATTCTGTAACCTGCTGCGTGCAGAACTTGCGGAGGAGAGGAAACCATGTTGATTTTCTGATGCCATTTTGATTTTGTTGATCATATCAATTTTGATGACGTCATATGCAAGCACCGAATTTGTTTGATATTTGGTCACCCTGTGTGCATTGAGGACTTTTAAATGTAAGGTGATCAGGGACTTTTGTAAGAGCAAATACATAATCACACATACAATCGCACATGGAATATCAACGAGAAATAAAATTGTGTCCTTAAATGTAGCCGTTTCTAATCTCAAACAGAATTACTTGTTTTCTCGAGAGAGGTGGAATCATCTTCACGGATGAATTGAAGTGTTATTTTAGCGCTAAAGATTTCATACACAAAACAAACGAATTTCGCACCTTCTTTTGTTAAAGCAACGTTTAGATCATGAAACACCGTTTGCGGCAATCATTCAACAGCATTTCAAGCGAGCCCATGGAAGCGAAAACTTCCATTTGCCACCCTTGCCCTCTCATTTTCAAAGAAAGTAAAACTTTGAAACAAAATAATTCTGAAAGACCATTGGCTCATCTTGAAATTTAAAAGGGCAGCTGGGAACAGTGAGCGACCATTTGTGTTTTCACTCATCCGACCTGCTGCATGCGACATTTTGAGAATTCTACTTGCAGATAAATTTTGTCCAGAAAGCAATATGGACGATGGTATGCACGTTCTGCTTGCTGTGGAATTTACCAAAGATTTTAAGAAAGCATCGATGGTTGTCAAGAAAATTAGTAAAGAATTATTGGATAACGGACACGAAGTCACCATTCTCGGTAATAGTATTTCGATATTCTTTCAACAAAATGTATTGTTTAAAACTGAACTTTAACCCCGACGGCTACTCTTCCAACAAAATTTGCTGTTTTAAAACAGTATATTATTGTTTGAGAGTCATTTTAATTTATTAGCAAAAGGCGTTATTTTATTTTATTTTATTTTATTTTATTTTACTAATTTTGCTACATGTTTTTGTGATGGCTAATTTATGTCCATGAATTTTTGCTGAAATAAGTGAGTAACATTGTTATAAATTAATACGAAGCTGCTTAAGAAGTAACATACTAATTTTACTCGTTTCGTTGATGATATTATCATCCTGACAATTTATTCATTTAATTTTGACACAATATAATTTGTTGCATGCGTCTTAAAATCTACATGTATTCCCCGACAAAGAGTTGGGTTCATTCATATAAGTGGTGGAACCAATGGGGCAGGAAATCAACGGCCCCCCATGATTACCCCCACCGCCATCCGCTTTTTAGTCGGTCTTAGTCCACCATTTTACTGCATTTTTGGCTGCATCGTGTTTACTGTTATTGCAAAAAATCATCCTACTTAACTTTCTACTGACAAGAAGCGCTGTGGCCAAACATGGCTTTCGGAAAATGACAGAAAGGCCCTCATGACAAGATTTTGAAGAACTTGTTTTAATCAAGAACATCTTTTATTTAGCTTGAAAATGATGTTAAGATGACATCGAAACGTCGCTCATTTTTATCGTTGATATTTATAATTAAATGTTACAAACATATTCTTATTCGAACATCTTTTATGCCAGAAAATTCAATAAAAACGTTTTCAACTTTCAAGCTGGTAAATTTTCGCAAGAAAGCTCAGTTAAGTCGTTGTGGGATTTCATTCACAGCAATGATTGTCAAATCAAATTTTAGGTATGAAATAGGTAAAAAATTTTCACGGGCTGGTTTAACCTCCAAAACCCCTTCCCCATCAATCATAGGTCTGATTAAGAACTTTCAGAAAATGTACCCAAGACACTAAAAATGCAATGCTAAAGTTTAAATTATAATTTTTTGATTGTCTATGGCTAAATACCAATTCAGCACATAGTTCCAAATGGAAATCTTGCCCGATCGGGCAACAAAATGTTACTCGATTGGGAAACAACTGTTTTGTTACCAAATCAGTAAACAATTTGTTTCCCCTTCGGGAAACTTACTAAAAAGGATTCTCAATGGAACCTTACTCCTTAGTTACTATGACTAAGTTTGCATTAAAGTTGAACGTGTTTTTTCAGTTTCTTGTGGATAAACTCGGAACCACCAGTCAAACATTTTTTGACCTGGACAGAATACGTTTTGTGAGGTGCTGGACTCAATGGTGCTGAGAATGAGGCGTGGTTTTGCGTAGTTTCCGTCAAAAATGAGCTTTCCAAATTTCATGTACATTTTGTTTCCCAATCGGGTAACAATTTCTCAATCGAATAACATTTTGTTGCCCGATCAGGAAAGGAAATGTTTCCCATTTGAAACCTTGTGCCGAACTGAATTCAACAAATTAATATTTCTGACAGAAAAAATTATGTTTTGTTAAATTGAAATTTTCATTATGCTATATTATACAAGGCAGCAGCGTCCAACTGTTATTATCTGCCTGTGATTACAATTTTTCCACAGAATCTTTAACTAATAAATTTATTTGAAAAGTATAAATGTATATCAATTGAGTTGATAGTTTTACAAGGCTTCGAGTTTATTATAGTTAAAAAAATAACAGCTGGGGGCTTGGCCTCTCGAGGTCACCTATATTGCCTCTCGACAGCAAATCCCCCCCCCCCCTAGTAAAATTAAGATGTTCGGACCGAAACGAATTTCTTCATACTCGAAGCAAGAAGACAATAGTAACCATCTAGAAAACAATGGTAACCAATTAGAAAACAATGGTAGCCAATTAGAAAACAATGGTAATCAATTAGAAAACAATGGTAATCAATTAGAAAACAATGGTAACCAATTAGAAAACAATAGGTAGTAAACAATGAGAAATCAATATGCTGGGTATTCTAGAACCAATCTTTTTCCATCAGTTCTCTACTCTGTCATATCCATGACTTCCCCAGCACGTAAGCCACTCTCTCGAAAATTAAACTTTCATTGGTTCAAGTGAGTAACATGACCCAAGTTAGATGAGTTACCCGTGAAGGAAAATGAGTTTGACACGAAAGAAATTTAGTTTGCCGCGACCCTTGTCTTGTAGGCCTAGTCATCAAGATTCTAATGTGTATATATTTGATCTGCTTTTATGAATTATTCTTTTATAGTATTAACAATTGTGATCTTAGTTTCTAATCTTAGCTACTATTACGTGTCGGGCCTAGGCATTTACGACTTTCAAAATTACGACTAAAAATACTCCAAAAATACCAGACTTTTTTTTATTGCCGAGGTTTCAGCTGATGCAATCCAAAGTTACGAGCGAGTACCCCCCCCCCCCTTCGTTTTCCCAAAGTAACACAAATGCCCCTGTTTGTCTGAATAGAGTCCCTTTCCTTTAAAATATATAGCCAAATGTGCCCAGTTATGAAGATCTTTGTCTCAAAAATGCCTATTTCTCATAAAATATGTAACCAAATGCGTCCATTTACATGCTGGAATACGCTTAACCATTTTTCAGTACTTACGTACGGACTCCAAAACCAAGGTGTTTGTCCTCAGAAAAACCAAGACCATTTTAATTGAGTGTTTAAAACACGAGACGTTTTATAAAACAAACATCCCCATTTTGAACGAATACGTTGATTTTTCAACCATGTAAAATAACGAATAGAAGCAAGAGCTTCATGAAAAATAAGATCAATTTTATTACTTTGTCATTTTTTTTCTTACTCTACTCCATGTTTTGATTTGTGCAGTCACATGGGAACGAGGGGAAATTTAAACACGGAGTGTAAGACAGGTGGAAAGAGAGAAAGAGAAGTGGGAATGAAATTTGACTTTTCCTAAAGCCAGCGATAGAAGAGGCCAGTTAAGTTCCTTCATTGCTATTTGGTGTACGGAAGATAAGCATGTACGTTTTTAAAGCAATTCTATTAAATTTATATGATTTTATATCTGAGTAAAAATATTTTTGGCTTATTTTGCTTATCCAAACGTATTAACTCTTTTTCTAATTTTTGTCCTAAATTCATCTTCAGACGTAGAAGCAATGGACCTAATCGAAGACATCAGGGATGAGCAAATTAAGCAGGACAAAACACAACAAAATACCAACCAAGAAATGATCACAATGCAGCAATTTGCAGAATCATGTGATACAATGTTTTTCATTTCTCCTAAAAATTTACCTTCTCTTCCAAGAAGCCTGAATAAAATTCTGAAGAGTAGGCAATCAATGGCTTTGAATCGCTGGTGTTTGCACGGAGTAAGTTGCTTTATTATGACGAAACACAAGAAAGTTTCCACAGCTCAGTATCTTTGGAAAATGTTGCTAAAAGTCGAATCAAATGGGTTACTCAATGCCCTTGGCCCCTGGAGATGCAGCGAGTGGGGTACAGAAAACCGTGCACTAGAGACACCCCTCCCTAGTGTATAAATAAGGGCATGATCAACCCGTGACTTTTTTCCATGCACATACTTTTTGTTCGGTGGAGGCAGAAAAGTAAAGCTCGTCAAATCCAACGTTAATAGCTTTCTGCACATTTTGTATAAAGTGAATGCTTTCGAGATTACTTTGAAAATTTTATAATCAATCAAGGAAAGCTGGATAGAGTTAGGCGTAAGGTTTAGATACTCCTCTAGATACTCTACACTTGATGATCCAAAAATCTATCCCTGTTTGCAGGGCTGTAGCTTGAAATTAGCGAGCCTATAAATTTCGAAATATACTCAAAGCGATGTCCCAAGGGTAAACTTAGAGTTTGGGATATCTTCCAGTCATCTGCGATCACGTTTACCTACCGAAAACTTGAAATTAAAATTACCCTCATTGGCGAGCAAATAAAATCAATTTAAGGAACGTCATTCATTCATTATGAGCATGGGTACATGCGTTGCTGTGATCTCCATACCGGGTGGCCGAAATGAATGTCTCCATGTTTAAAAAACTACTGTGGGGGAGCTTTAGCATTGATAATTCTGCGCAATATTCATTGAGGTATACTCAATGAAACTAAAAATATTTGATTTCGGCTGCTCCCATCTGTTGAAAATATACATTAGCCTTTTATCTTCGAGAAAGCATTAATGTTAACTTTTCTTTTGTATAGCTCAGGGATTGCTTTTTAGAGTTTGGCAAAAAGATATCAAGCTTGTAGTTGAAGCCTCCCATATCCACGTCAAGTAAAAACAAGCTTATCAAGTCTTAATTTCTTCTGCAGCAGCTTTGCAAACGCGAGAGATTTTTTGAGCCACTCGCAAATATCAATATGTATACATAGCCTAAACTTTACTCGATATTAAAACTAAATAAGGGCATGCTCAGTAAATTTATTGTCAGATTACAGCACCTATCAGTCAAATAAATGGTACAGCTTAATCGATGCGTAGTTAATAGGATTGAATTCATATCAACAGAGTTACCCCGGTGGGGGGGGTAGTACACCCTAATTTTTGGGTACGGGTACATGCCACTGATTTGGACGGGTTTTAAGGCAGTAAATTAAGGTATTACCCTAAACACGGGTACGATTTCTGTCAACAATACCCTAATATTGGGTAGATATTAAAACTTTTCCTTAGTGTTGGGTTATTTGGGAAAAAATTGAACTGAACATTAATGTTTGGTATACACGAAAATTTGAACATCAAAGATGGGGGGGGGGGTTTAAAAATTATCAGCGGACTACTCCTGTCCGACCGCAGAAACGTGTACCACCCGCAGGGAGAATTACATGGGTTTTTTAAATTTTTATTAGCAGAAAATTTGTAGGTCTTGTAGGAAAAACTGACAGAGGTTATTTGAAAGTTGTATACTCCATTCAAAAATGTTTTCTGGATAAAGATAAAAGCTACATGCTTGATTAAGAAAATTTGTTTGTTTTATCAGTTTTTAATCAGTCGTATGTTGTTTATTTATCATTTGAAAAAAAAATTACACCACAAACACCACAAAAATTACACTTTAAGGTAACTGTAAAAAAATTTTTTTGCATCGAAAGTGCAAACTTGGAGAAAGAGTTAGATTTAATTGAAAGCTAAAGATGATTTTAACCATAGTCATAAGAAAAACTTTTGTCTGGAAACTAAGAATAAAATAATTTTCTTGCTCAACAATATCTTCATCAGTTAGAGCTGAAATCGTATCCAAATCATCCCCTTCTATAAAATAATCTCTCACCGCCATTGTTGTGAACGAGCTTTCGTGCGAGCATTGATGCACTCTCATGGTCACGTAATGAGTCGTTTGAAGGTGAGATGGCAGAATAAAGCTTGGAACAATTCGCTATTGTTTAGTTTCCAGACTAAAGTTTTTCTTATGACTATGTTTTAACCATCTAAATAAAAGGATAATCCCATTCCAGACCATTTGATGGTTTCATTAAAAACCCTCAAAATATAATTACATTGTTTAGGCCAATCATTGACGTCGGAGAGGGGACACGGAGGGACAGTCAGCCCTACCGAAGTTGCTCAGGCCCCCCTATCATGTCTCAAACTGAGTAACTTTGTACTTTCTTCTCTTAACCCTCAGCTCGGGTTTATTTTTTCATGATTTCTTAATGAAATCTACATAAATTTAATAAATGTCTACGGCTCTTTGAGGAATTTTACGACAATCAAATAATCTCAGTCATTTTTCAATGGTTTCAGCTAAGCAAGTCATTTGTTTTACATACTTATATACATATGTGTATATGTAATATAGATTTTGATCGTTTTTTGAAGCTAAAGCAGACGTCAATGGACAGATAAACAATAAGACAGATTTGTCATGTGAGAGTTTTACAGTCATGCTTTTGCATACTCTTCACTACCTAATGAGGGTCGGTCCCCTTGTCAGCTAATTTTTTAAAATTTTTTCAGTCCCATCCCACGCTTATTAATTTTTCAGAGAATCAGTGAAGAAATGTTCAGAAGCTTTGCTCCTTTTTTTATTTTGTTTGTTGTGAATTTAACTATTTCTGGAAGTTTGAATACTTTTCGTTTACACACATAATAAGCATCAATTTAACTTATTCCAACCCCCTCCCGCTATAAATTTCCACTGAACAAATTTCCAACCCCTCCTTATTCTAACTCTCCAACACACTCATTAAAATTCCATTACCGCTGCCACCGTAATTTAGTACCCCTTATTCGGTAGTGAAGAGCACTTAACGTAAAAACATAGCACGGGTAAGCGACGCTGGCGTTGCTATAAAGGTAGAAGCAAGAGTAGTTTTGAATTTATTTTAAAATGAGAAGAAATTTGACCGTGAGAACAACCAGCAGTGAAATATTATATGCAAACAATCGAACAAGGAATCATTTCTGCAGTCAAATTAAATACATGTTTATTTCTTTATATGAAAGTCGTTTATAAGAAAGTAGCACTCGGCTCTTGAAAAAGTTAAAAAAGTACAGTACTGGATATTTGAAACCTAAGAAAGTTGGAAAATTTAGATACTCAAAATTCCAAGGAGAAATTGTCATGCAAGCGCGAAATATTTTCCCCTTGGTTTTGTGACTATTTTGTGCAGAAAATGAAATCGCTAAAGCGTGAAGTAAAGGGTGTGTACAGAAAGTCATTGTAGACGCATGCTCAGTAATGTGAAAATTTTCAAATTTTTGCTAAGAAAGTCCTAAGAAAGTTTCAGTACTGAAATCAGGAAATAAACACTCTTATACAAAAATAAACGTGTATATGTACTGAACTTTTAGATGTTCGTCCTACATAGATAGGAAAGTTTTTTTATCTCAATAATTAATATTTTTATTCTCACCAATTTCTAGCAATTTTCTTGTTGAATATTCCATGAAATTAAGTCAACACGCAACCTCCTAACATTAAGCTCTAGACTCCGAAAGTTTAATGCCAGAGAATGCCAGGATAAGACCTTAAAAAATTGACAAAACCACTGTTGCAAAAAACTGTACTCCTTTTCCAGAGTCTAATCATATAAAATACACTTGCGTTCGAAACGTATTGCATCCCCTTGCAGAAATGGCAGCCAAAAGTATCAGCAAGCCTGATTTTCAGTCAAAAAGTTTTAATTTCAAATAAAAGAGCCGCTTAACTTTAATATATTTATTTCATTTGGGTTGCATCCATTCAAGGAAACTTTCATAATAACTAAAATCCTCTTTCTTGGTTCTCTAATAAAGATTTCTCGGTTCTCTCAATAGGGGCTTTATTAGGAAAAACATATGCCCTACTTTTCCCTCTTGTTTTCCTGTGACCAAAATCAAAACGCGAAATATAAAACAAATGGAATGAGGGAAAGCTAAGGCGGATTAATTTTTTTTTAGTTTTCCTAAAACCCACACTTTTAAGGCACTTAAGGGTAATAAACGACAGGATTAATTTTTTGCCCCCATTTTAGCAAGTCGATTGTATGTTGAGGTTCTGGAACCCATAATTGGGTAGAAATGAAAGTGTCTGCTTCAAGCCAAAAGTTTAGTGTGTGCACAGTGTGTGACGTCGTCTTGAACTTTTGATTTAGAGGATTGTAAATTAATATGCATTTTAAAGTTTTATTGTGGAAAAATAAAAAAATTGTTATAAAAATATATAAATGGTTTTGAATCTTTAATAATATATGTTCCTCGTCATGAATACAATATGAGAAAGTAAAAAGATGTGGGTTTTTTGCTAGCTTTCTATGAACATTTTGTTTTGTTAATAATGCCGATGAAGGGTGTATTGACAATCTGCGCAGGAACTGTTCGCTTCAGTGAAGTTTGGTAGTTCGATTGCATCCTAAATTTTTGGGGCGATTTTTGCGGCGTTCGAACCATAGCAAAGACCAAGCCAGTGCTATATTTCCACGGGCGTTAGGAAAAGTAAAGTTTATATTTGTTCCAATTTCGGTTTTTCTCATTCTACTTGTCTTACATTCCGCGTTCTTAATTCCTCTTCTTTCTTGTTTCCCTGTAACGAATTAAAACATGGAATTAAAACAAGTAGAATAAGAAAAACAGAAGTGGGAACAAAATATAAACTTTAATTTTCCTAAAGCTCGTGATGGTTCCATAATATTAAACTTGAAAGCAATATTTCGTTTTCTGTTCGCTTTGCGGGAACAAAGCCGCCTGGTGGAAAACCGCCAAGGTATGGAGCGATGGGAGGGTAAAAAAAAACTCGGGGGGACTACACTTTGTCGGCGTCGCAAAACAAGTCCTGCATTGCTCTTTGTCGTCTAAGCTGGGCTATGAAAATGATTGTCTAGGCTGTCGAGATTTCCAACCGTGGTCTCAAAATCTAAGCCCCGATTTGACAAACCGTGGTCTCAAAATCTAAGCCCCGATTTACAAACCGTGGTCTCAAAATTCAAGCCCCGATTCGAGAAACCGGGGGCGTATATTTTGAAGGAGTACATTTGAGACCACGGTTTGTCATGTTGCTGTATCTGGTGCTCGCAGTTGCATCATAGGAGCTTTCTAGGCCTCCATTTTTGTCACATCTTTCAAAGTTTTATTCTATTTGTTGGAAATACTTCTTTAGTTCCTCCTAATGACTTGCCATTTGATCAACCACTCAACCATGTCATTTTTCATATTCACCTTTCATTCAACAGCAGCGTTCAAATTTGGGCTCAATTCCAGAGCATTTAGATTTGCATCAAGTCTCGCTCGGAGAAAAAGCAAGCGAGCGCAACGAGCGAGCGAAAATCCAACCGAGCGAGACTCTACAAAGCATTTGGAATTTTCTTCGTGTTTCTCTCCGTGTCTCTTTCCGTGTTTTCAAACCGCGACCAGAATTGAAAACGAAACATATTTTGAAATGATGTTTATACGGCCACCAGACCAGCCCGCTTTCCTGATCTTGTTTAAAACTGCCGAGATCCCGGCTCGCCGAGAAGATATCTTCTATATGAAAGCTGTGAGTCGGAAAAACGGGCAAATGTTGTTGTTGTTGTTAATCCACTCCATGCCAAAACTAAAGTAATTTTTTCCAGGAAACAAAAGTTTTGAGTTGTGCGGCTATTTCTCGCTCTTGACCTTGTCAATTAAGGTGCGCATACTGTTAACAATTAAAAAGTACCGTTTTCAAATATCTTCCCCGCTTAAATTACCGTTTTGCTTCATCATATTATGTATGTTATCAAATAGCACTACTTGTGATATGTAAAGCTTTTACCTCATTTTAAAAATATAGCTACGATAAAATAAAACAAAATATCTAAACAAGAAACTATACTCCAGCGCATGCTATTAAGCGCATGCATTTTTTAGTTAACCTTGATCTTGTTTTTGCTCATCACCCCCTGACTGAACTTTTAAGCTAAAATATGATTTTGATTTAAGAAGGAAGAGTGGCCCAGTTGTTTAGAACATGAAATATTGGCCTTTTAAAACTTGAATATTTTCAGTGTTGTCTGGTATAAACTGGCAAACGATTGTAAACGAGCTGCGCACGGCACGATTAGTTTCCTTGAAATCAAATCAAGTAAATTCTGAGCCGTCAGCAGGCTAGGTATTAGACTTGCCCCAAGTCTATATCTTTTTTAATCCGAGAAAAGGAGCTGAGCGAACTGAGAAAACAAACGAAGGAACTGAGAAAACAAACGAAGGAACTGAGAAAACAAACGAAGGAACTGAGAAAACAAACGAAGGAAAGAGAAAAGGAGCAGAGCGAACTGAAAACCTAACGAAGAAACTGAGAAAAACAAACGAATGAAGAGCTGGGGAGGAAAGAAAAAATTGTTCCTCTCTTTTCTCCTCCTCATTTCTTTTCCTCCGTTTTAGTTCTCCTCTTTATCGTTATTCGTTCGTGTTTCTCTATTTTCTCTATCTTGGGGCAAGTCTAGCTAGGTATAGGCCTATTTGTGAAGTTGCGAACATCCCCAAAGACTCTACGACCCGCGTTACTCTCGCGTTACTCTCGCGTTACTCGCGCGTTACTCCGGTGCTCCCCAATCTGGTGCGCACATTTTCATTCCCAGGTTTCTCCAACTATTCGCCGACTCCAACTGAAATGATTTTGAGAAGTTTCCAGCAACTCAGTTTGAGGCTTTACGTCATGCAAATGAAATTTAACTTTAACCAAAGAAAGTAATTGTATTTGTTTGAATTCGAAACGTCACGGCGAGAAGGCGTTGTCAAGCGTTTCTTTGCTTTGTTCGCAGCCTTTACTCGACCTCGTTCTTCGCCGTGACCAGGATTACACGTTGTTACAAAACAAGTACAAGCGGATCGAGCAAGTTTGCCATTGTGGTTTTGAAAAATAAGAAAAACGTCAACCAAGACATAAGCTCATCAGGAAGGGATGAAAATCTACGTTTCTGACTGTGTCTTTGCTGCCGTTTTCTATCGTTACGTTAATACAGAAACAAAGACAGAATGAACTGTGTTTGTAATTTGGAAAAATTGTAGGGTGACTTTGCTTGTCAACAGAAGGTGCATTTTAATCTAACAAAAGAAGTGCTGCTGTTAGCATTTTCTGAATGAGAAGAGAAGACAATCCACCATTTAGCTAATATGGGTTATTGTTATAAAACTGTTCAGTCGTGTTGGAATTGAATGCTATTTTGCATATGATTAGTCATTGATATGCAAAAAGTTGAAAACAAGCTCTGCTCTGGACTTTAGTGCACGTTCTACAACTTGATAGAATTCAATCAGTCGATCTTGTAAAAACTGCTTCATGTTGCTAATGGAAATATTTTTATTCGCAAGAGAATGATTCTTCGGCTGCTTGGTAACCGACAGTGAGATTTTAGGTTCTTTTAATTAATGTTTGATTCATTATAAAATAGAACAATTGCAGTGTCAGCTCTGACACTAAAACAATTATGACGCGGTTATTCAGCCTCGTGATGATATGACCACTTTATCTTCTTTGGTTCTGGCATTCTGGCACTTTATTGGGACTCACGCCAAATACGGTAAGAATAATTTTTAGTAATTTGCATCAAGTTTCGCGGTTTTCACATTGGTCAATCTGGAGTCTATAAATATTATTATAAATACAAGACAAAAAGGCGGAGAAAATTAACTAGTTCACATGAAGATTTTTTGGATTATGCTTGGATTGTTCTGAGGTTAGTGATGAAATCAAAGGCTTCATTTGAGATGAACTCACACAGTTGACCTATATGGCACGAAAGTGGCTTGAAGTTTGGAGAGTTCATTTTGCGACTTTTTGAGAGAAAGACCGTTATTGTTTTGGTGGCAAAAGCTTTCGGTCATTCAGTTTTTAATTAAAAATAAATTAATAAATAAACAGGAAGACAAATCAAATAGTTTATTGCATTTACTTTGTTTTTGTTTTGACAAGAGTATATTGCGTCATTGTTACGTAGCTGCTGCGAGTATTGCATGGCGCTAATCCAGGCAATCAAACAAGGTAGCATTCGAGGTATGCAGTTAGTTATTGGACAATATAATACCGACAATGGGTCTGGCCAAAAAGAGAGTGAAACAACGCCATTGATCGAGGCTTGCAAATTTGGCGACAAAATGATTAGCTTCAAAATGTCGACAATTCTGTTGAAAAATAATGCAAGAATTAGAGATACGGATAACTTTGGCAGAAACGCGATGCAGTGGGCTTGCATCAAGGGAAACAAAGACCTTGTCGAGCTCTTTCTTCGAAGCGACGAAGAAATTGATTTGAATTACGAAGACGCAAGCGGTAACTCTGCATTGTTTTACGCAGTCAGTTTGGGTGATTGTGAATTTACGAAGTACATTTGTGAAAAATGCGAAGCAAAGGGAGGCTGTTTTGAAACGAAAAACAAGAAAGGAATTTCTGCGGTCGATCTTGCTTTACAACTCGGACACAAGTCATGTGCCGCCATTGTAAACAAAGCTACGGGTCGCAATCACTTTGTAAACCAAGCAGGTGAAGATGAACATAATTGTTGTCGTTTGCGTAGCGAAGAAGATAGCGAAATTACAGCTGAAACAGACGGTCGTCTAACTCTTAGATACCACACAGATAATTTGAGCATGATCGATGGAGAGCATCGTTCTTACAGCTTCAGCAACTTGAAGGAAATTCATGAAAGCCCAAAAGACGCAGCACAAAGTCCACGTCATAATCGCACTAAGAGAACTAACAAAAAGAAAGTTAGTGCATCAAAGGAAGATGTTTATGTTCAAGACTCGATAAAATTGCCAAAACTAGACGTCAGCAATTTGTCGATTGTTGGCATGTATAACAATCAGAGTCAGCGAAGTCAGACTGTTCCAAGATTCATTGATTCAAGTAGAAGGGAAAATATGGTACATAATAGACGAATATTTAAAACTGAAGTTACGGAAACGCGTTTGCCAGATTATAAAGATAGTGTTCCAAATACATACAAAGATTTATTGGCTGATTTCAACGTGATATCTTCTGTGGAGAGCTCGTCATCGTACAGAAAAGGTGCTATAAAACCACCACCAAAAGAGAAAACGAAAATGGTAAAGTTTTCTGAGTTCGTCGAAGAGGAGCGAAAAAGAACTGATTTAAGTAGAGATGACTCGAAGCAAGACGAAAAGTTTGCGAAAATGAGAACAAGGAAAATATCCCGTATGGAGACAAAAATGCTCTCGAATGGGAATATGAGTAAAAGGGACAGGAAGAAATCGCGCAAATCGCGAGATGAAGGCTGGAATTTATGAATTTGAATATACGAGTATAAAAGGTCTCAGAAAATTACAACTCCTTCAGAGATATTTTCTGACGTCACAAGCTACACCTTTATTCGTTTGAGAAATTTGAAATTTTCAAATATTGACAGGATTTTTTGACACATAGGATGAAATTCATTGCTGTTTGATGACCTTTACTTTTGGCTGACAAATATTAATGTCAATGTTAGATGATGAACTAATTTATGCAGTGTGGGTGTGACTGCTTATTAGCGTATTAGTCTACCGTTAATTTTTCGATTCTTAACTTTCCGATCACAACTGTGCCGATTATTTTTCTACAACTAGGTAAAATATGCGCATAATGTTTTTGTTTTTGTCGTCGAACCGCTTTCTGTAATCTAGTGTATCGAGAAGTTTTTCAAACCGCTACAGTAGTACATAGAGCTTTGTACCTGGGTACCGGAGTACCAAGCGCTTTGTACCTGCGTACCGGAGTACCAAGCGCTTTGTACCTGCGTACCGTAGTGCCAAGCGCTTTGTACCGGCGTACAGTAGTACCGAGAGCTTCGTACCGGCGTAACATAGAACCAAGCGCTTTGTACCGGCGTACCGTAGTACCGAGAGCTTTATACCGATTAGCGGTCACTCTTTTCCCTATCCGGTAACAAATGAAATGTTTTATTGGTTAAAACACAATAAAAAACCGCCATATAGCTAAGAGCCTCCTGTGAAATTCAAGCTGACAAAGTTTATAAGCCTTTCACACCCGGACTTATTTCTGCTAAGCAAGCGAATCCTATGTAAGTTTTATTTTGCAGGGGGTAGCACATATCAACCAACTTAATTTTTATGTTAAACTCACGTTAATAGCAATGGGCCATTTTTTTCTTTTTGTTAAAAGTGCAAGGATTAACTAAGCATATTAATAGCTCAGAGGGCGGTTAAACCTATTAAATTTTATTATTAAATTTTATTATTAAATTTTAGTTCGAATGTTTTTGTTAATAAATAACACATTTTTCATTTTGAGTTGAATTAATACAGGTGTTTCAGCATTCAGTTCTCTAAAGTGGAAGGAGGTTCCTTACATGAGCGTTTTTATTGTAGTTATTGACGACCCAAGTCTAAATAAAGCAGAAAGGTTTTTGTTGTTGATTAAATATTTCATATGACTATGAGAGAATGCGTCAAAGCAGTTATTTTTTTCAAAGAAGAATTTGGATGTGGCATGAAAATTTCTCATAAAATTTAATTTAGGGTAGAGATTCGCTGTCTTGTTCATTTTCAGCTGAAATTCAACTCTGCTACCATAGATTCATATGACACCACGGACCACGGGCTTTAGGAAAATAACTTTTATATTTTATTCCCACTTCGATTTTTTTCATTCCACCTGTTTTGCATTCCGTTTTTATTTTATTTTTGTGGAATAGGTGGAATGAGACAAATCGAAGTGGGAATAAATATAAATTTTAATTTTCCTAAAGCCCGCGATGACACAATAATTCAGTACTTAAAATTATATGAAAATTCCGCAAACTATGCGAGAAATTCCGCGTCTTTCGGCTAAAATAAATCCCATCGATCCGTGACAAAAACAGTTTTGGTGTTTCCTGCTGTTTTTAGACAGATTCTGTCTGCCGTTTGGTGAAACATGATAACCCCCACAAATAACAAGCTAAAACAGAGACGTCTCTTTTTCACCTTATATAAAAACTGTGAATACAAAATTTAGATATTATTTTAAGCTTTGTTAATAGTGAATATAAATAATACAAATATCGTATTAATAGAAAATACATTTGTAGATTTAGTAGTAAACATGGTATTTAAAAAGGTTTTTAAAATATAAATCAGATTTAATTTCTTTATATTTCTCCTATTAATCTTATATACATGTACGTATGTATGTGCAAATCTCCGTTTGCAGAGCTGTAACTTGAAAGCCGTGAGACTACGAATCTCAAATTGTGGACAAAACGATGAACAGTAAACTTAGATTTTGGGATATCATCCAGTCATCTACGACCATGTTCACCCGTTTAAAATATGGCTCTTTTGAGCTAATTTGAAGAAACATAATTTATTTTCAGTCTATTTGTTTCCAGTTTATGTCACGTCAAAATAATATGCTTGCTTTGATGGCGACTTGGGAGTTTAAATTTGAAACGATTTACTACTCAAACTCCCGAATCGATAAAGAGCGAAAACAGGTTATTTTAATGTCAAACCTTGCACTGGAAACGAATGATGTTTCTTTCAAGTAAATTGAAAGCTCGGGAATAAGTGTCATTTTAATTTCTAGTTTTGGATAAGTAAACGCGATAGCAGACGACTGGATGATATCCCAAACTCTAAGTTTCTCTTGCGGACGTTGTTTTAAGTATAATTTGAAATTTTTAGCTTCGCGAATTTTAAGGTGAAGTCCTTGGTTTTTTGTTGATATCATTAAATCATCTAAAAGTATTGGAACTGGGCCAAAGAAATATCTCCTTGAAAATAATTCGGCTCAAAGTGAAAAAAATGCAAGGGAAGGAATCAAGATAAAAATTACATAAAATGAATGTAAAATACCCAATTTAAGTTTCAAACGTCAACTGTAGTTGTAGGCCTACTAGTCAGCGGCTTGTCGGCAAGTATAGGTCGCAACTTGTTGTTTTTATAATCGCAATTTGTTGCTTTTATGTGAGAATTGATCAAGAGTTTCTAAGCTGTATTATTTCGTTGTAACATTTTTAGCAAGTTCGACTTTATGGTCAGTCGCCGACTGATTGCTGCTTCTTCCAACTCAAATTTTGTTTACGTCTAGTTTACGTTTTGATGCATTGCATGCCAGCACAAAAAGGATAGTTTGCGCTGTGCTGGGCAAATACCAAGAGCATGTATTAAGCCAAGGCCATGACGATTACCCTCAATCTTTCAGTTGCACATATAATGATTTATTTATGTACAGCCCTTTTTTAATCAAGTAGCACACAGTTCGCTACAGTTTGCTACTGTTCGTTATTTATTATTGTTTGCTGTTGTTTTTTCAATGTTACTCTCGTTCATGGACTATGCAATGCATAGGGTGGAAATTTTGGGGCTAGGAGCCCTATGAAATTTGAGAATTTTGACCCCTACCCCCCCAAAAAAAAATAATGAAAAGGTCGAATTTCAACCTTTGACAAACATAAAATTCAAAAGTAACGTTGCAGCCATAATTCGCGTTTCAAAATTGTTGCCAGGAATCTAAATACCAGCATGCAATTGGTCAAAAAAATAACGGCTGTCATGTAGAAACATTTGTGGCGTTGGCCGAAGGGGAGGGGGCGGTATATCAAGATTTTGTTGAACAATGTTCCGTCTCGAAATATCGCAAAATCTATCAAAATAAGCATTTAATATTTTGCACTGACCACAGAATTTTAATTTCAGCTGGATACTAAATAAATCTTCAATGTTCGGTTTGCGTTATCTTTCTATGCAATGAAATGGAAACAAGGATTTTGTTAACTTTAACTCTGTTCCATTGTCTTCAAAATCCTCCTTTTTAATAAGTCATCTAGACTCTGTTCTTACCGTCTGCTTTTAAGATTACTTACTAACTTATTTAGGCCGAGTTCCCAAATCCAATTAATATGCAAATATTTCGTTGTTATTAACTGTGTCCAAAAAATGATTTGCTTCTAGTTTTGGGTCATTTGAGAGATTCTGCTTGGCTTTAAGTTTCATTCATTCATTTTTGTTCCGAGATTACCAGTTGATTATGCTATTAAGAAATAAAAATTGTCAAATGATAAGAAGATTTTACCTTCGCGTAAATGATGTCAATATCTCAATAAACTTTCTCCAAATCTATTTCTTTTCGCTAATCAGTAAAGAATAAATAATATGTCGCTGCGGAGGAAAATATCCTGCGGAGAAGGGACCCAGGAACGAAATTTCGTTCTTATTTTCCCGAGGCCTCTCCTACGCAGGGTATTTTCCTCCACAGTGACATATTTTTACTGATTAACGAAACAAAATAGACTTGGAGCAAGTCTCATATCTCGATAATAATGGGTTTGAAGTCCTTTGAAGCATTTTACGAAGTTTTTTTTTGCTATCATGACAAATTGACTGTGGGTGCCTTATCAAGATCAAATTAGTTTGAGAAATTACTTGTGGAAAGCACTACGAGAGAACCAATACTCACAAAAAATTAGCTTCTACGTTGATAACTTAGCAATTTTTTGCTCAACTTTTCATTTGAATCAATGTTCAAATTCTCTATCTAAAAATTAGAAAAATACTAAATCGTTGTTCGTTCCAAAATCAATGTCAACAAAAATGCTAAATCAAATCATTCCATTTTAAGCTTTTGCTATTTGACTGGTGTTATAAAAATTCGAAAGAGACCAACTTTGGGATAGTAGTGATTTCCAGTCTATGCACCACGGGTACTCTGGGATTTTTATTTATTTATTTATTTTCTAATTTTTAAATTTTTTTGAAGCTCTGAAACATGTTCCTGGGAACGAGGCTAAAATTGTCAGATATCTTTGTCGCCATCAATGGCGGAAGTCTTGCTGCACCGCACCGTCGAAATCGAATATAAACATGCTTGAAACATAATTAAAATTGCCACGAAACAGAGCAATTTGCATTGAAACGATAGTTCAAATATTGAAGAAAAGTATTTGTAAATGTTATTTTCATTGCCCTTGGATTTCAGTATACCTATTGTAACTTTAATCCACCACCCGAATGCCTTTCTCAGCTGCTGTTAAATTATTGTTTTAAAAGTAAATAGATCAGTTTTAATTTCGTTCTCGAAAGCGTCACCTGTATAAGTTTAACTATGGATTGGCTTGTCATTGTTTATTTTTGGAATTTCTTGTGTGCATCAAATATTTGAACATTTGGAAGTATGAATTTTATTGAGCAGCAACAACCTTACTCATTAAAATGTGATATATTTTATTCAAAGTAGAATATTGAAAACCTATAATACCGTAGACCTATCGCGCAGTCTACCTAATGCTCAGGACTACATCACTCATTAAGATATGGTGAGGGCAATTGCCCCCCCCCCCCATTTTTTGTTTGACATGAAGACTTGTTTGCTAGTTATTTGGCGTAAAAAATGCAATAAAGCGTTCAACAATCTTATTGACCCCCCCAGGAAAAGGTTTCTTCCTACGGCCCTGGTAGCTCCCAGAACTAACAAGTCGCTAGGATTTGTGATGGCAAGCAGGGGCGTCACCACGGGGTGGACCAGAGTGGAAATGTGATATCTACAATCTACTTTTGCAGGTTTGCATTTATAGCTTGCCAAAAACTCAGGGTAACCATGAAAATGCCGACAATTTGTATCCATTTGTTGTAAATCTATTTAAAGTTTGTGTGATTGTGATTGCATTAAAATAGACATGTCAAAAGAACTTTAATCAAACCTGCTATAGAGCAAATTTTAAAGTTGTTTATTTGAGTAAGATCTTTCTCCTATGACAAAGACTTCTGTGATAAATTGAAGGAAATTGCATGTGGCAATGAACATAATTTCGAAAAACATTGCAGTCCATGCTAACTGCTAGAAATAATTTTGTGACCCAACCATTTGTATTAAAAAGTTTAGGCGGCCCTGCGCAATCCCTTCCAGCCCCCTTTGTTTTATACTTTGTGACAGCTCCCTGAGAAAGTTGAAAAATTTATATACACAAAATTCCAATGACAAATTGTCATGCAAGAGACAATTTGCGGGATATGCATCACAATATATATCACAATATGCAAGAGCGGAATATTTTTTCCTTGGTTTTGTGACTATTATGTGCATTTTTTCTTTGGTATTGTGACTTCTCAAATTTTTGCTAAAAAAGTCTGAGAGTTTCAGTACTGAAATCAGGAAATAGCTAGCTGAAATCAGAAAATTTCAGTACCAGGGCAAAAAAAAACTTTCTTATAAAAAAAATTAACGTGTATAGCTTAGCTTGAGGTTGCGCTCACACAAACCGTGCTCGTTTATTGACAATTTTCTGTATTGTACATTCCGTTTAGGGACTGGTCAAAATCTAAAAAATGTGTAACTCAAAAATAATTTCTAAAAAAGGTATCGGCCCTGTATGCAGATGCCAAAAAATGTATCTGTTCCGTACAAAAAGCATTTATGAAAACTTATGGTCCCGCAACAAATTTGAAAAACTGCTATATTGAGTAATTATAGGGATCCCTAAATTTCACAAATGGGATATATTTTGACAAGAAAGTTACAAACACGTCTTTGTCCCGCATATTTGGACCTGCTAGAAAGATCCAATCCCATATCAACTTGAGCCAAAAAATGTCAGTGTCCCGTCCTCAATGCCGCTCTCGTATAGCAGCTTCAGCTCAGTTTCAGTTTCATATATTTTAAATTCCACTACATACAATTTTTTGAAATAACTAAACAGACAAATAACTAAACTA